>JAQFVV010006202.1:10480319-10744051 GCA_028023455.1 Epiperipatus broadwayi | reverse complement strand
CTTTCTGTAATGTTACAATATATATATATATATTGTAACATTACAGTTATTACTATAATTGTCTAATATAACTCAACAAACTGTAAAAATTTTATTGACTTTATTTTTATGGTTAAGTAAATATATTCATCACTATCATTGGTTAGGTAGCATATAATATAATCAAAATTAAGTCCAAAAGTCTCTCATATAAATGTTTAAGAGAAAATATAATTTTATAAAGGATTTAAAGATGTCTGCTTATACAAAAATATGTGCTTTGGATTTTGTCATTATTATTAGGGAAAAACACTATCAAATTGTATAGACAAACAGAGTTACACACATACATAAAATAAATATTTTATAAAGAAATACAGAATAGAATAAAAAATACATTACAACACAATATTTTAGACGACAATCATTATTTTAGGATTACATTCCCTTAAGATGTAGAACAAACAGTTCTTATATTTTATGTGTGTACATGTATGAAAGTTTATGTGCTTAGATTTAGTCAATTTATAAATGTAAAACTAGAAAAAGTGATTTAGTTTGCTTAATTTAAAAAGTATATTTATTTAATAGTATAATCTAATTAAAAGATCAATTCAAAATTAATTAAAATAAATATCTAAGAACTTTTAGGTTTTATAAGTTCTTTGTTTTAAATAAATGACTGCAAAATTATTTTAAATCACAATAAAATGAAGCAATTGAAATTATTATTATTTTTTTCGTCATTTTGAACTGCATCTGAAAAATTGCCACATTAATTTAAAATCAGACAGCATATATCATCTGCTTTTTATGAAACCTTGACACTTCTAAATTTTCCTGTAAAAATAAGGAAATACCAAGGCATAATGGCAAATATGAGCTAATCCAGATATCATCTGAGTGAAAACTATAAATACCAGTGCTTGGAAAAAACAGTTAGTCTTTACAAAATTTTAGCACATTCAAAATTCAGTCAAGTTAAAACTTTAAAATAGCCATTTTGTTTGCCTTCATCACCAATTATTGAGTAGATCATCTCATTCTAGGTATTTTATCTTGGCTTGGCAAAAATGTCTTCTCTTCTCTGACTGAGAAAAGGGATAAACAACAATAAACAAGGAACTATCACTGATTATTATTTCAAGAAAATTTCATTTACTGCAGTCAACTTTTAATGGAAACTTTATAAATTTACTAATGGGATATGTCTAATAACTTTAATCAAACCACTGCTCTTTTCATTTTAAATTAATAATAAAATAGCTGAGATCTTTATAAAATACATCTAATGATAACTTCAAGTTGCTTATATCTTCACTTAAAATAATGATGAAATAACTTACCTCTTCACTTTAAAAAGTGTGAATATAAATAGTCTCAATTTCTTGTCATGAATTATTGAATGAAAAACGTTAAGTGTAAGTAATAAGTTTTAACTCAAATATACAATCATAAACTTCATAGCTTGGTGAAATGCTGAATTTTAATTAAAATCAATGGAACCAATAAGTTTATGGAATATAGTCTATTGCTTGGTATATAAAATATTAAACAAATTGAACTATACAACAATGTGGATTAAATGTCTTTAAACTAATGGATTAATAAAACACTTCTAATGAAAGAAATGATGAATGCCAATCATTGGGATATAAAAGTGTAGTGTATTTCAAGGGATTAAATTGCCTTCTCCTTTGTATAATAAACTACAATTCATCTCCAGTGCTTGAAGAAATGAATTATGGATTATAATTGCAAATATTAAAATATTATAAAATTCAAATTTATCAACAAGCCCTAAAATGAATTAATGAGTTAAATATAATCCGCATTGTGTTAATCAATGTGCTTAATGGAATTTTGTTAATCTTCATATTAAGTTCCAACAAGGATTAAATGTTGAAACAGTAAGATTCGTATTCGAATCTTAAGTTTCACCTTTTCTTCTATCGTCTCTCACTCACCGCTCTATCCTACCAAATTTAAACTTTTTGGTATCGAATTATGTGTGTAGCAATATTAAAAATGTATAGATATATGTAGAATTCACCATAAACACGCACACATTTCGATCTCAAATTTAAGGCAATAAATAAAGATAAATAATATAATTTAGATTTCTTCTTTTAGTTATAAGAAAATATATTTTTAACCATTTATTTTAAATTGTAAAATCCATTATTTATTGCTTTGTTTAAATTTCATTTAATAATAATTTAGAAATAGATTGTAATATTTAATTAAAAGTAAAATTAATCATATGTTCCCTTTTGTATTTGAAATTTTAAAAGCCACGGTCGGTGAGAGATAATAGATTAATTAAAGAAAAATTCCCCAAAATGTAATTATAAAATGTAAATGTAAACAATAGAAAGGCAGCTTTCTCTATAATTAAACTTAACAAAATGCATTGATTATCCTCAGGGCAGATTAAGTGGAATCCAAAAATAAATTATAACAAAAATGTAAAAGATAAGATCTAAGAAAGGAGGCCATTTTAGACTTGCTAGAAACTTTCAGTTTAACTTTAGCTTTGCTCTCGATCAGGAGAGTCTCCAAATATATATATTGTTTTACGTGCCACAGTATGCATGAGTAGTAAGTGCCAAAGACTATTCTCCCCAGAGATGGTCTATAGTATGCCATGAACCTTCACTTATGCCCTCCAGAATACCAAACAAGATATGCTGCCCGAACAATTAGAAAGCTGCTGCTGCTGTTAAATTAAATGAACCACCTAAATACAGGAAAGAACTGCTAATGCTAGAATCATGAACAATTTTCTACTGACCACTGAATTGAAAAACTTCTCATAAAACAGGTACCTGTATCCAAATTCTCTAGAGTACTCTACTAGTATCCCACTATAACTCATTCATCTTTATATAACTTATAAACTATAAACTGTAAATTCTCGTTTGTAAAACTAAAATTAATTATTAATTTTTTTAATGTAAAGTTCTTTAATAATCTAGCCTGCCTAACTTTAACTTTCTTGGGCACGTATTTCTAAAAGCTACATTTTATTATATAATTATCGCATTCTCATAATTTACTAAGTATAAATCTATGATCGCTTGAAACAGTGGATGCGTGTCAAATTTTCATTAATATTTTCTTTCATAAATAACTTAATATTTTCATATAAATCGACACACATTCAATGCTTCATGTATTGTAATGCAGGGGTCTACTGCTTAGCAAATGGCTGACATATTAGTTGTAATAATCACCCAGTTTACATATTGTTTATATTTTATTAAATTTTGATTAATAATTCCATAAAATTGCATTTCTTTGAGAGTTTCAAATGTTCTTTATTAAATGTTGATGATGTAGGGCTGAGTTATAAAATATATTTAAATCTTAACAGAATCGTCTGTACATTATACAAGTGTTACGTTTTAGAGACGCGATGACTCATTACAAACCTTGAATATTCTGGATTCTATAGGGTTGAAATTAACCCAGTCATCCTATACAAGCAGACATAATAAATGCTCCTGTAGGGCTTGACAAAAGTCACGCAGCCAGCAGGCAATCGTGGCACAAACCACTTGTCCCTGGTTATGCTTATGTGACACCTTACCTCTTTGGGCATATGGCAAACACCAGTCTGTCATTCTTCTAAACTCATTCACGGCTTTGCAGTTTCAGTATACTGCCATTCCATATCGCCTTTCTAAACATACCACATGTTTCTTTTATTAACTTTATTGTTCTATGTATAACTCCGTCCCTGCATTAGTGACATAATTCATTCTCAAATAAATGTTTGCCTCTAGTTGTTAGTAAATATTTTTAATTAAATAAATATATGTCCACCACTACTATTATAAATCTTACTTTAGACTCTTGTATTGCAAAAGCATAAATCCCTAAAGGCATGCCTTAGAAATACTTGCTTGAGAATTTTAGGTAGCTAGATTACATCATCAAATAAATGTATTTCTCTTTGTAAACATAACAGTATCAGAAAATACCACTACTGAGATCTTAAATATAAAGTATTATTGGTAAAATGATTTTATATAAATGTTTCTAAATAAATAAATGTATTTCTTGAATATATAACAGTATCGGAAAAGTCCGTTACTCAATTTAAATATTACCAAATATTATTAGTAAATAATTTATTATTAAAATGTTTCAATAAATAATGTCAAACTGTATGTCTGCCATTCCTTCTTTATTTATTCGATACCCATTCAATATGTTTCCTCAATTCTTTAAATATAAATGTTTAAGATTAATGTTCTGATTGGCTAACTCGAAAATAAAATCATGAATCTCTTGTATATCCCTGACCACCGTGCCTAAAAAAATATTTACTAATGTCACATCAGATGCGTTGTTTCATAGATTGTATTGTGGAACCAATAAACTATGTTCGAACTTAGTACTACGGGTGGCTTCGCTACCTAGATGGTGCTGCAGTTCTGTGTGGTGGTCATATTCTACACTATGTTAACGAATCACATGTTTTATGACCATTACAATGTACAAAAGGAATTTAATTGTGCTTAATATAATCTTTGATGCTTTTATTAGAATGGTTATGTGAATTACCCAAAATATTGGCTTATTATATAAAGTTTAAATATTTTACTGGAATAAATTTTAGTCATTTATAATCAATGGAGTATAATTGACGGGATACTTGAGGAACTTATTTCTTATTTAGTTATAGTTATTATTATTAATGTAATAAAGAAATATTAAAGTTCTCCGGATATTATTATTATGTAAATGTACATGTAAAAATTTTATAAATTTTATTATTTATGATATTAAATGTGATTAAATATTGATTTATATTGGGACTATAAGGTCCTTAAGTTTCAACCTCAAATTTATAAGGAGTTAATCATACTTAGTTAGATAATTAGGTCTATAGGGAATTTTTTATGCATAGCTCCTAAATGTTTGTATTAATTTCTTAAAATTCTATAGTATGCAATAGGATGTTATAATGATATGAATTATATTGCAGTAGTAGAGTTTTATTCCTAACGAATAAACCTTCAAATGAATCCAGTAAAGAATATTAAAGTTTAATAAATAAGCCATATATTCTAAATATCATTTAAAAATGAGTGCTAATGGCATTATAATGATATGAATTATATTGCACTAGTAGAGTTTTATTCCTAATGAATAAGCTTTCAAATGAATCCAGTAAAGCAGGGGTCCCCAACCTTTTTGCACTTAAGAGCACATTCTATAATACCGTCCAGGTGGCGGGCACCATTTATTTTTTTAACCAGGTGTTGGGCACCATTTATTTTTTCAATGTAAATTTGTAGTTGGATATTGTTAATAATACACATAATGTACAAAAAAATATTTATTTCAAAAATAAAATTTTAACGTATAATTAATGTTTATATTTTTACACTGTAAAAGTATAGTATGCCCTACAATTTGATTACAATATAATACAATAATTTATAAGAAATTTTAAAAATTAAATTTATTTGTATCAGTTAAATAATTTTTTATCGTGTTCGGATAGCAGCGGGCACACGTAAAATGGTCTATGGGTGCCATGGTGCCTGCGGGCATAGGGTTGGGGACCCCTGCAGTAAAGAATATTAAAGTTTAATAAATAAGCCATATATTCTAAATATCATTTAGGAATGAGTGCTAAGCAAATAATTTCACTTGTGAAACATTTATCTACTGTTATTAAGTGAGTAGTTATTGGTTGGTTGTTGGAACTAACTAATTAAGGACAGCATAAATTTTTTTTATTATGACTAGTATTTTTCTTTCTGGTATTTAAATTGAGGATTTATTTAAATAATATGCAATCTGTCTTTGCAATGCAGTACCACAGACTTTCATATCTCAAGCTTAGATTAGATTTAGAGAACAAATATTAGTATTTATTGGTTGTTGTATAGAATTTTATAATTAATTACGTTTATTATTCGTTTATAATTTCTTTTTATATTTTATAATAAAGTAATAGTAAATTTTAATACTTGTGTTTTACCATTATTAAAAATATCCTCACTATATATTTATGAAATAAAGGTCATATTTCAAAATATTAGATTACACATAAATTCTATTTAGATTGGATACATCATTATTGTTACAATTTATATCTGAAATACAAAGGTATTGGGTAAAATGATGTACATAAAATTCCCTTTTACATTTATCTAAGTTAATGAATAAACTTTACATTTATTTTCTCATTTTATATAAATGATTATAATTGATTCATAACCCTGAGATTAACCATTAGTTAACATTATCTTTAAAATTGCTAGCCTCAGATTAAACACAGATTTGAAAAAGAAATATTGTATTAGAAAATATTTATTTAAAATATATTAAGAATACTAACACACGTGCACAGAAATGCCCTGAGAAATTTATTTATTTCAAATTTTATATATTATTAAAATATGAAATAGTATTAACATTTATTTCATATGGAAATAGAACATATATATGCATTGCAAGTTATTTTGGTTAAAGCACTTCCACATAGAACATTTGTCTCCATCGTTTGTCTTTTGCTCATGTTTATTGCAAAATCTTGAGAACCTTTAGTTATGGTTTTATAATTAAGAATTGACTTTCAAAAGTGTGCCTTTGAGAGATTTTGGGTCCATCAAACCCCATTTGCAGTTATAATATATATTAAAAAAATAGATTTGATGTAGGGATAACAATAATGTCTTATGATAACTACTGCAGTCTTATTTATCTTCTTTATTTTTTGAAATATGAATTTTTTTCTACAGAACAGGCTTTTTCATACCTGTATTTATATATGTAATATATAGGAGTTTGAACTCGCACTTTCACTTGACCCTTATCTCATACCACTAATACACTTGATCACACACATGTCGAAAAGATAAGTAATCACGAATATACATATTTTGTGCTAAATCAGCACTTGTCAGTTGGTCCAGATTATCATCTCCACATATATATATATATATAATCAAAACTCAGCTTATATTAAGATAGCCAATCTTCATACTTTAATGGACATGCTTCAAACTACTTCACCCACAACTCTTCAGCCATCCATTTCATTGAAAATCTGGTAATGGAATGCTCGAACAATAGAAATATCATTAAGACATTTTGACACAACTTCTTTAGATTCATATATATATAAAAATAGCAATAGTTTTAAAGCTAACATATTTATAAAGATATGTTACATATTTTAAAACTTTTTTATATATGCCACTAGGAATCACAACGTTTCCAGTTTTTGAAATTATATAAAAAAGTTAGCTATTGTAACCTCATCAAGCTGAATATCTATCCAAAAATAAAAAGGACCAGCAAAACTGACATATATATAGTAACCTGCCAAACAGTCGCAGAACACGGACTAAACAAACGTCCACCCACTGTAACTTTCTAATGAAGGCTAGAGAGCAGCGAAAGCCGACTACAAATAAATTTATCAAATGCATTTACTTCAAAACTCAAATCTCAAGTTCTTTCATATTATAAATCTTATATAATCAAATACAATTACTGACAATAATAATAATGATTATCTTAATAAAATATGACTATCCGGTTATAATAATGGGTTTGAAACTTCTTCTCTTATAGTTCTTATTATAACTTAGATATCTTAAAATTTTAAATATTAGTATTGCAAAAACACAAATAAATAGTAATTAACGAAGCATTTGACTTGCCGCAATGCAGATAAAATGGATAAGTAAATCAAATAAATAACATTGTGTGATCATTGAAATGTACTCGTTTTAAAACAAAAAATAATAAAACTATTATTATGAGATTTTCTGGTTAATAAATGCAATAGTAATGGTAAAGGAAACAGAAACTATTTTAATAACAAAAATATTTATTTACAATATAAATAAATATTTGAAATTTATGTACAATAGATATTTAAAAAATAATAATTTTTATTTAACAAATTAAAATAAATATGTATTTATACAATTTTGCAATAAATATCTCCTTTAAGTATTGCTACAAAATTATAATAATAATCTTTACGTTATTTATTAAGTTCTCATCCTTATTATCTAACCTCATTTTTTCAACTATTCTGTACTGAAGATAAAACAAGTATATATGTTTACATTGAGCCGCTAGCATAATATTAACTACCTAATAACATCAACTACTTTTTTAAACCAGTGTGAAAAAACATATGTTCTTACATTACAAAGATAGCATATGATATAAATTATAAGTACATCATTACTATATTATTGATATCTGAGTGAGGAAATAAGTATAATATGCATATTATAATTCAAGAACTTTTTTAACATTAAATTATAGTAGCTAGCAAATATCCTTAAAATAAATATACCGTGGAATGCATTTAAATATTCAATAACACATTTAAACATTACAATATAGGCAAAGTGGATATTAAACAGTATACAAATAGGCATCTGGTATCTATATGCAGACAGTGCTGAAAGATAATAAGCCACAATCTCTCTTTCATGGAGGGTCTGAACATATGCAATAGCAAAAAAAAATGTCAACACCAATTGCCGATTTAATAGCTGACTTCTAACTGTGTGTCAATAAATAAATAAGCAAGGCATAAATATAATAATAGCAATAGTAATACATAAATAAGCATTCATGCACATTCTCATATGTATAATAAAACATTTATCCCATTCATTAATATATATGAACTCACAAAATATAGTGGTATAATAAAACTACATATTATAATTTTATATGCTATTTAAATTTCATGCACTGACATTCAAATGTTTGCACATACCAATTATAAAGGCTGTTTTACTCCAGTACAACAATTCATTATACTATATCAAATATCAATTCAGAGAACTCTCAATAATTATCAAAATGAAATATTTCCTTGGATGTATTTTATTTAATAAAAAAAACAACCTTCACTTATTTTTGTTTTTTAACAAATCCTTGGGTAGCAAATACTATTATAAATATCCCTGTAATACCATGTGAAGCATATTAATAACATAGACATAAAATATAATATTACAATTATATAGTACAAAACTAAATTTTTGATATATGTATATATGCTACAATCATTCTATCTACCAACTAAAAGGATTAAAGTTCTTCATATTTATAATGGGAATTAATCCCTTTAACAATGAGCTCCTTTTGTTTTCTTCACAGCTGAAAGATATTATACAAGTCTTTCATTATAGGGATTAAAAAAACACATGTAAAAGTTCAAGTTAGAAATTCCTTAAAATATAATCTGTGGTACAATTAAAACAATGTGTTTGTAAAAATCCAGGAGCAGATTTTAACAGTTAATGAAGAGTGAAACATTTCCATTATAAATTTGAGCATTGTTTTATTAACTTTTAAACACAGTAAGGATTTAAATTGTCCCATTCTTTTGTTGAGTGGTAAAACAAACCAGAAATCCATAATTGGACTAATTCTGGATACTTAATCAGTTATAATAGTCATAATAAGTCATTATTTTACCAGGAATGATCCGAAAAACATATAAACAAACTTTTATTTAATGTACAGAAGAAGTAAATTATAAGAGTTTTCTTCCATTATTATTATAAAAAATATTTGATAATCAATGTATTCTGTCTTGCCTTTGAAGTTGGATGAAGCTTTAAAGTAATTCATCCATTTAATTTTCTTCTCATTAAAAAATGATACTATAAAATTTATTTAATAGGCAAACTTGAGGAGGTTTTTCATCAATAATGTTTTATTTAAATAATTTGTTTTAAAGTCAAATTTCATGATGACATAATAGATAAATCAATTAATTAATAGAATTAGTGTCAATTATAAAATTATATACTACAAATGTTAAGATTAATAATAAATAACTAAAAAATTCAATTAACTAATAATGTTCATAATAAGATAAAAATGAATACTCATCTGTTGATGCTTTATCGGTTTCTAGTAGCTTTTCATCCCAATGTCTTTACAATCTATTTTGAAATACTTTGCATTCTTTCAAAATAGCATAAATTCAGCATTTTCTGTAGCAATTATTAGTCAATGGATAGCTAGAAACACACTGAAGGATAATAATAGTACAAAGATAACTCTTGCTTTTTATCCAATCATTTAAATTACTTAACTTGTAAAATAATAATGATAGAGTAAAGGTGAAAACTAACTTTATTATTGCAACTATTTTATCCATCTCTTTCCTTTTTTTATTTTTTTTTATAATTTCAACACCATTTACTTTTTAAAATTCTCTTTTTTATGTACCTGTGCTGTGTTTTTACTGCATTATTTATCACATGACATGCTATTATTCAATCCAATTTGAAGTATTGAAGGCAGGACATTTCAACACTAGTGTTATTTTGACTTTTTAATTAATTTGACCATGAATTTTTAATTAAAAAAACTACTTAAGCATATGTTGTCCAGGCAGTTGAATAATTATCTTTAAGAAAAATTATCCAGTTTAATAAATTTTTTTTATATGAGTTCATTCTTAATATTATTATAATCATTATTAAAACAGGCAAAACTTACTATATGTATTGCCACACACAGCAAGGTAGAGTAATAAATGGACACCAGAAGGCTTGTGCATAAAATCCCCATCTAGTGCCTACTCATCCAACATCCCCAGGCTAGTTTGATTACTCTAGCTTGCTGTGTGTGACAATACATATAGTAAGTTTTGCCTGTTTTAACAACAGTTATACACAAGCATAAAAGGGGGTGGTCATGTGATGTTTATTGGCTATAAAATATTTTTTTTAAAAATTTATTGATGCTTTTATTAATTTCCAGTCTTTCTTTCCACACATGCACCAAAACCTCATAGACACCTGTATTTCAGAAAACAATAAACTACTTTTAAATATAATAATTTAATGACTTAACACAATTTATTAAATCCAAAACTTCAATTGATTATTTCTAAGTTTAATGTACTGAACTATAAATTCACCCAAGGACTATCTAAATAAGCAATACTTTATTTAAACATTAGTTTAAATGCACTTACTGTCAAACAAACTGAAATAAACTGTAACACACTTAATAAACTATAATTGGCAAATATCTATAGAAGTTTATTTAATATAATTTCTTTAGAACAGTACATACTAATTTAATATTTGTTCACGTTTTGACTCTAGACATCTATCAATAATCTAAGCAATATTTCTAAAATGATTATTAATAAAGCACATCTAATAAACTGTTTTATTGACAATTGAAAGCATTTAACTAATATTTATATAACTTAATCACAATAAAGTCTATTTGTGACAAGATTCATTTTATTTAAAATTAAAATATTTTTTTTAATTACTATAAATTATATTTAACCCTTATGGGCTTAAATATATAATTACAGTATATTCATATGACTAATTAAGATATATATATATATTATTTTTACCATTAAAATTATTTAGCACTTACATATAGTATATTTATAATGGGTATTTATAGTTTTTATACACACACACATATAATTTTTTTATATGATTATAATAATCAAATTATTTTTTCTATGTGATTAGAAAATCAATATATGAAAGTATTAGTATTTTTGTATTCTTATATTTATTGAACCACTTTCTGAAAATGCTCAGTATATTTTTGTAGTTTCTGTCATGCTTTTGGTTTTAAATCTTTTATAACTTATGAGGAGACATATTCATTTTATTAATCAATCATTCATTTTTTTGTAATAAGATTTTAATAATTTAATCACTACAAATTATGTTTTTTTTTTTTTTTTTCAGTAAATCAAAGAAAAGGTCTATTCATATTAACAAGACTTTTCTTAAAAAATAGATTTCAAATTTCCTATCAATATGTTTGAGATAAAATTGTTTTTTCATGACAAAATCATTTTAAATCTTGAGAATTTACTAATATATTATCATTCAACAATCTTTCCTAAATGTTCATGTAATATTTAATTTTTTTTCTTTCAGACTTCTAAGTTTAATGCAACCCATAATATGACACCATTTCGAATGTTAATTTAAGTTTTTTGATAATCATTCTATGTGTTATACAAAAATTCAAATTCCTATAGCCTCTATTATTATTTTCTATAACTTTGGGTCTTATTTTTTCTTCTGCCATATGCATTAAAGTCTATCAAAAAAAAATCAGCTCTTTGTGATGTAATGTCAGAATATATAACACAAGTAATCATTATGAAAATATATGATTAATCATTATGTTTTCAATGGTGTATTTAGAGATTTAAAAAAAAATCTAGACCTGATAATCAATGGAACAATATGCATTCATATTTCACTGAGTGAACTGTCCTTTTAAAAAGATTTATAGATCATTTATCTATTCAGTTGGCCTTTTTTTTCTTTACAAGAAAAGTTTTGCTAAGAGCAGTTATATCAATGTGAGACTATTGCAAGTTCTATCGCATGTTCAAGTTTTGCTTATATTTAAAAAAAAATTAAATGCTTATTTTATAACTACTATTACCTTCTTTATTCACAATTATTTACACTATTTAAATTAATAATGTGTTAGTAATTGTGGCTTTTGCAAGGCAAATGTATATATTAAAAAGTGGATGTTCTAAAACCTATAAAGTAACAGATTTTTGAAAATTTTGCAGAGCTTTGTTCTAGATAGAGGCGCAGGAAAAATCAGCCATTTTTAGTTTGGTGTAAAGTCAGCTATTTGTTAATTGTTATTTTCAATAAATATGAATACATATTATTTGATAATAAAAATGATTGTCTATTTACCTATCTTTTTATCTGTTTATATATCTATGGTAGAATAAATATAAATCAAATGAATAGGCAGTTCTAACTATAAATGATATCTTATTTAGGCTGATGAAGATTTTGAAATAGATAATGATTCTTAATAAAGAATTCCCTAGAGTCATAATACCAATCTTTCAATAGATTACATACCAATTAAAATTGTTTAATAGCAAAAGATGGTAAATCATTTTCCATAAAATACATCCAAATTTAGTATAAAATAATGGATTCTGAATAATTTGGAATGAAATATTATTTTTTAATTACTATTTTTATGAGTAGATTTGTGTTATATATATATACTTTTAAAATTCATTCACATTTATAAGAGCCAGGTGATTTCTCTATAGGTTTGCTGAAATATTAAGTTCATGAGTGAAACTTGTTTCATTTTCTAGTCCCAAACAACTTACTATTAGTTTTTCTTATAAAATATTACAGCAAAGATCATTAATTCTTAAAACACCATTTTCTCAACTTCAAATGCTTCACACATTCCCATATATATATATATATATATATATATATATATATATATATATATATATATATATATTACAAACAAAAGGAGAGAAAATCTTGAAGTTGGAATTGCTGTCCATATAATCAAAAAATAAAATTTTGCTTTGCAAATATATAATCTCATGATATTCAATTCCATGCCTATTTTACTTACTGAGTTCATTAAAATTAAAGAAAAATAAAGCATTAATGAGATTTAGAAAAAGCTCTGAGAGAAGATAGAAAAAATAACATTTATGTAAATAATACTTTGATAAACCAATATCATATCTTAAAAATTAAAAAGAGATATTCTTAGCTAGATTTTGACTTTTCATTATTCATAATTAATTTTTATGTCTGAAGATCATTTCACTGTCAATAAATTCTGATTTTTAAGCTTAGTACCTGACGCACACATATATACTTATATACACACACATATAAATATTTGAAAATTTTTATTTAACATTTTCACACTTCAAACAAAGATTAAAAATTGCTGGAAAAAACAAATTTTCTTCAATATGCCTTTCAATTGAATTAGCTTTTCAATTACCCCTGGCTATAACAATCTTCTCAAGTGTTCTCATCATTAAATATCATATATTGCTATGATTTAATCTACAAACATTAATTTTTTTGCACAATTTAATAATGTTTATCATCTTTTAGATAAATGCATTAACATTTAGTATTTATTACTCTAGAGATTAATATTTATCTTATCTAAAATTCATATAAAATTATCTAGAAGATGGATATTACTTATATGCAGGAAATGTAATATTTACAGAATAAATCATGACAATATATATAATAATAAAATTTAGTGATAAAATAATGTTAAATATTATTTTTTGACAACATAGATTTTTATAAATCATATTTCATGTAGTATTTATTTATTTATAAAATATTTTATTATATATAAACTAGTCATAAGCGCTTGAGAGATTTGCACTTTCATTTATTTCAATATCGACTGCGCTTTATAAAAATAATATTAAATGCTTTTACTTAATGTAGAATCTCTATATATTTACTTTTTTATTGAAGTTAAAATAAAATTTTAAAATTGAGGTTTAATATATTTAATTCAATATAATTTGTTGAAATTTGGTAAATTTCTTATAAATCACTAATAGTACAATATGGGACTATAATATTTTAGAGAGGTGACTTAGTTTCTTAGTTCTGGATCATTGGGTGGAAGAAATTTCATATATTTTGATATCATTTTTCAACCATAATTGGGGTTTTTAGATTTAACTTGAAATAAAAGCATGGGGTGAGATGTCCAGAAATCAATTAGTCAATCTCTTATAATGAAAAATAGAGATATTAAATTGGAAAACCTCAATTGTGATTGAAGAAATGATTATTTTTTTGCTTTTTAGTTCATGTAATTTAGAAATGATTTATTATAAAAAAATATTTCTATTTATTTATTATAGAATTATGAAGTTGCTATAACTATTCAGAATAAAGAAAATTACACATTTTATTAATAAAGTTACAAAATTTATTTATAATATCTTGCAAAAAAACCCAAGTCATATATCATATGACCTGATTTAACAAGCTTGTATTACAAATGTTATTTAATAAGCTTTCCAATAGCTCTTAAGAAGCTTTTCAGAATATCCCCAATCCCAGACTGGTTTTTGCTCCTGGATTCCTCAGTGAGGTGCTAGGATATTCAAGCATTGGATTAAAATACCAAGTCAAGCCCAACCCTTTACCTAATGGTTAAATATTAAGTAAAAAATCTGAAATTTTCAGACATCCATATGTCTTCAAATTCAACTGTCTAACTTAAATAGCCACATGGGACTGAACAAAGTTCAGATAAACCATATTGTATTACAAGAAAATTACCTCTGATAATGATCATGTATTAAAACTTGGTCATAATATTCTATTATCTGAAAAGCTTGTTAAGAGTTATTGACAAACTGATCAGATAACATTTGTAATACAAACTTGTTAAAATAGTCATGTGACATATGACTTGATTTCTTTGCAATTATATTTTTTGCTATTTAGGCTTTAGCAATTTTATATTTCTAAAGCTATTAATATATGGTACATCTAAACTTAGTTCATTTCCATACAGCAAGTTCATTAGATCATCATCATCATCAACCATTATCAATCCACTGCAGGATGAAGGTCTCTCCAAGTTTAATCCATCTTCTCCGATCTTTAGCTTCTCTTCTCCACAACACCCCTGCACATTTTCTTATTTCATCCATCCATCTCACATGTGGTCTCTTTCTGGGTCTTTTACAATCTCTTGGAATCCAGTTTAAAATTTTAATTGTCCATCTATTATCATCTCTTCTAGCAATATGTCCAGTCCAACTCCATTTCAATCTTTTAATTTTTTCAATAAGGTCAGTAACACCTGTTTGTTGTCTTACCCATACATTGCATTTTCGATCTCTTCTTGTTACTCCCAACATACATCTCTCCATACTTCTTTGAGTGGTCTGAAGTCTCTGTATTGTTCTTCTATTAAGTGTCCAAGTCTCAGATCCATAAGTAAGAACTGGTAAAACACATTTGTTAAAAACCATCCTTTTCAAACACATAGGCATATTTCCTTTTAGTATCAAGTTATTTCTACCAAAAACACTCCAACCAAGTTTAATTCTATGATTAATTTCCTCCATTATGTTTCCATCTGTATTAATAATCTGACCAAGGTATTTGTAACTGTTAACTTCTTCTAATTCTTCATAATCAATCTTTATTTTCATATTTTGAGCAAATCGATTAAACATTACTTTAGTCTTTTTAACATTTATCTTTAGTCCTACTTTTCTACTTTCATCTGCTAACTCCTGCAACATTTCCTGCAGCTCTGAAGCATTATTTGCAAAAACAACTACATCATCTGCGAAATCTAAATGACTTAAATACTCTCCATTTACTTTCACTCCTTTAGTTTCCCATTTTAATCCACAAAATACTTCTTGCAGCATTGCTGTAAAGAGTTTTGGAGATATGGAGTCACCTTGTCTTACACCTTTCTCAATGTTGATTTTTCCAGTATCATTATGTAATCTAATTGTTGCTGTTGCATTTTTATAAATATTCTTTAAAATATGACAATATCCTGGATCTATACCTTGATGATCCAATGCTTTAATCACTGAAGAAATGTGTATAGAATCGAATGCCTTTTCATAATCTACAAATCCAAAACATAATGACAACTCATATTCATTTGTCCTTTCTATGACTTCTCTCAATACCTGGATATGATCTATTGTACTAAAACCACTTTTAAATCCAGCTTGTTCTCTTGGTTGGTGGAAATCCAAAGTTCTCTGTAGACGAGTTGTAATTATCTTGGTAAAATTTTTATATAAAACTGATAAAAGGCTGATAGGTCTGTAATTTCTAATATCTTCTTTATCACCTTTTTAAAATATTAATATTATTACTGCATTCTTCCAATCTTCCGATACATCTTTATCATTTAGACATTAAAACAGGCAAAACTCTCCACTCACTAGTGCCACTCAGTGTTTTAATAACAGTTATGAACGAGCATAAGAAATGATAATTATGTGATGCTATTTAAATGCATAGACTTTTGATTCAAAATTGTCTTGAGAATGCTCTAGCTCTTTCTGATATCTTAAAAATTAAATAATTTAATTTAACATATAGAATATGTTATCTAATGAACTCAATTTTAGAGGTCTAAAATTGAGTTCATTAGATAACATATCTTATATGTTCAATTAAATTATTTAATTTTTAAGATATCAGAAAGAGCTAGAGCATTCTCAAGACAATTTTGAAGCAAAAGTCTATGCATTTAAATAGCATCAAATTGAGTTCATTAGATAACATATCTTATATGTTAAATTAAATTATTTAATTTTTAAGATATCAGAAAGAGCTAGAGCATTCTCAAGACAATTTTGAATCAAAAGTCTATGCATTTAAATAGCATCACATAATTATCATTTCTTATGCTCGTTCATAACTGTTATTAAAACACTGAGTGGCACTACTGAGTGGAGAGTTTTGCCGGTTTTAATAACATTTAAATAGTATTTTGATTGATTGCTATTTTAAAACTAAAGTTACAAATATTAGAATAAATCATAAATATAAATGCAAATATGAAGTTGCATAAATATGGTTTTTTTTTACTTAAATATTTATCTGATAATCCTCTAATAAATGTAAATTGGTGAGAGACTTCATTTTTCAGTCAAGAATAGCTAGATATCCATATATTATTCAATATAGAGGACTGGATTATTTTTTTGGACTACTTATTCTGAACTTTTTGGAAATTTTTTATGTATCTGTAAAAATTTCCAGATAGTCTTGCAGTTCTAAATCACTATTCACAGTTACACCAATTCATAATATTATTTATTTTTTTACAACTTAATGAACTAAAAGGTTTATTCGTGATGCAGACTATAATGGAAAATTACCTCTGGCAATGATCATGTATCAAAACTTGATCATAATATTCTTTTATCTTACCAGAATCAAATACATTAACATAATTGTGTACATTTTCCAGAAATCAGTATTTATGATATTTCTTATGCAAGGTAATAAAACTTTGTAAATCAAACAAAAATATTTTGAATTTAAAATTTTTTGTTTTAGCAAAAATCAATATTTTTTAACTATTTTTTATTATTATTATTATTATTATTATTATTATTATTATTATTATTATTATTATTATTATTATTATTATTATTATTATTATTATTATTATTATTATTATTATTATTATTATTATTATTATTATTATTATTATTATTATTATTATTATTATTATTATTATTATTATTATTATTATTATTATTATTATTATTATTATTATTATTATTATTATTATTATTATTATTTGTTTGCAGATGTTTGTTTCATCAAACGTGATATATTTAATGGAAAAAAGTAATTCTAAATATAATATTAATCTTTGGAGAGAGTTCTAAAATTTAGTTCTAAATGGTCTGTTGAATAAATTAAACACTTGTATTTTAGTTGAAAGACTGTTCTATCATTACTTTACAAATATTAACTATTGTATTTTCTTTTTCCCCCCACTATTATATACATATGTATTATAATGAAATCAAGTCATACACACGTCAAACGTTGGTGACCTAACGGTTAGTATAGATGCCTTCCAAGCAGCTAGCCCAGGTTCGCTTCCTGGTCAATGCATTTGACATATATATAAAAAAAAGTCATACATCATATTTAGCTTGTATTTACAAATGTAATAATATAAAGAGCGTGCTAATATCTCTAAACAATCTTAATTTTCTTTTACAGATAAATGCAGCAAGAGAACGCATTCAAAATCTCTATCTAGAATTACTCCCTACCCAAACCGGTTTCGAGCTGATGATTCTATATACAAATAAAATGTCCATTAATTAAAAAAACTATTGTAATATATAATATTTTTTAAGACAGTTTTTTTTATTATTAGTTTTACAAAGTTATTATAACTGCTCTTAGAGATAGAATACCAAGAGATATTTAAATTCTTACAGTCTTGCTTTTTTTTAATATGTTCATTTTTCTGCTTGATTCAATAATTTTTTGTTATCACTACAATTCTTTATAAAAATTTGTCGCATAAAATATTAATGAAGTAATTATAAAATAATTATTCAAAATAATAAAATTAGATTTTTTTTTCTCCTCAGATAATTTACATTTTCGCATTTCTTTCATGGGATTGGAAATATGTCAAAGTTAATCAGTTTTAAAGAAAAATATGTCAAATGTGAATCAAGCAAAATTTTCTGTGTGTGAAATAAATAACGCATCTTAATTGTTAAGGTGTTTTCTGCATAAATATTTTTGTCGAAAACTAATTAACTCGTCGTGTAAATAATGTATCATCTAAATTGCAAAAACTCGATTACGTAAATAAAAAATGAAAAGTTATCCCCATTCCGAATGTACACACGTGTATATGTGATTGCATTTTTTTTGGTTCAAATTATATGCTTTATTTCAAACATTAAAAAACATATACATTTATCTATTTACAAAAAGAAATGACTTATCCACAATAATATCATCTGATTTTCTCATATAGTTCCTCACATAATGAATAGATCTCTTTCCTTTATTCTAGATCCACCCTCTGTACGTTTGAGAAATCAACGGACACCAAAAAATAATGCTATAATACTATCATCCTCAAAATAATCTAGGATTTTTCTTCATCAGTGAAAACTAAAATTCAAATCTGGAATTGGTATGCTTGTGCAGCTAGCATTCATCATTTCTTTTAAAATTACTCAAACTAATAGTGATGAATGAAGTGCTTTGTATCAAAGTGGTGAAAAGTTTGACACATCAATTAAACTGTAGTAATTCCTTATCTGTATATAATGAACAATGATTAAGATATGTGTAAGAGAATGTGATCTGGGCCAACTGATGGGTGCTGGTTCAGCACAAATTGTGGATCTTGGGGATTGTTATATCCGCCGGTTTGACTGTGCCAATGTTATATCCGCAAGTATGACTGTGCGGTCAGCAAATAACTATATACAATTCCTACAATGTTCTCTTGCAACTAATGCTTTGCTGCGTATGCTCTCCAATGAATGGTCTGCAATGAATGCTCTGAATATACTCTGTATTCTCTGCAATGGATGCTCTTCAAACGAATGGTCTGCAATGAATGTTCTGCCACGGATGTTCTCCAACGAATGGTCTGCACCGACTGCTCTCCAATGAATGGTCTGCAAATGGATGTTCTCCAATGAATGGTCTGCACCGACTCTATTTCTACAGTTTGCTAAAGTTCAATTCCCACAATGTTCTTTCCGGCTGGCTGTTACAAAAACGGTTCACAATGGGCATACCTTAGCCCCAGTCCAGTTTAGCTGTACACGAATTCTTCGTAGTAAGCACTGCAACTGCCGCCAGATATCTCCTACTGGAATTGAACAGTAACTCTACTGTAGATGCACTCCATACTGTTTGCTACTTACTACTGCATGACTGCTCTCGACTACTTTTTATATTACACTGTGTAGTTGTTACCCAGTCTTCTTATCGCTTTCTGATAACTGCAGCAATCAATCAATACACCGTCCAATAAGGTAATGTCTCTTATCTAGAAATATTTGCAATCAGCAAATATTTCTTGGAATTGTCAATCGCCATTATGTCAATGCCTTAATTAAATTCCACAGTTATCAGCGTGTGATCTAAAAACAACTTCTCGAATACATTCTAGTTTTTCTGAAGAGCACAAACATGTCTGCCATTTGTTACAAAACACTACAGGGGTTATAGGTCTTTTGCACATATATTTGTCCATATGTTTATGATTATACCCAATCTCAAGATATTAAGAATGGATAGAAACTGATTTCTATTTTGTATATTGAAAATTACATTACAGAAATTTTATTGTATTAAATGGATAATCTCTAGTCTAATGAATGACTAATGAAAATTCTTAATGTACTTCCATCAAGTGGCTTGTGTCAAAATTGTGAAGGCAAAAAAAGTTTGACCCATCAATTAAACTGTAGTAATTTTTATTTGGATATACTGATCAATGATAAATATATAAGAGAATGTGATCTGAGCAGCCAAAAAGTGCTGATTCAGCACAAAATATGCATTTTAGGATCACAGGTCTTTTTTGCATGTTTTTGATCACATGTTTATAATTACACCCAGCCACAAAATATTAAAAGTGGATAGAAGTCATTCCCTATCTTGTTTAACAATGGTGTATTGAAAATTACAAACAAAAATATTATTCTTATGAGTAAATATATTAAAAGTCATATTAAATTTATTAGCAACTATCCTTTACTCTTTTATATTATTCAAGCTATGAATTACTATAGTATCAAGAAAAAAATATGTTTGCTATACATATACATGCTTTACTTCACTGAATCCCAATCTCCATCAATGATGAAAAACACCCTAAAACTGATTTGAAGATGGAAGTATTGTAAACTATTCTATGGTCAATAATTACTTAAGATTACAATAGATAATTCTATAATAGGTTGAGAAAAGTTATTTAGGGAAGCATATGAGTAAACATATAAAAAAGATATGTATGAGATTGTCGTTGATATTAACTTTGTTAGCCAATGGATAAAAGAGTCTAAAGGTGACATAAAACTGACATCTCTAAAATATATAGAAACTAACTTGGTATCAAATCTACATTATTATGCATGCATGATGAGTTGGATTCTAAAAATTTGGATTTTTGAACTTTTAGGCTATTAGCTTGAGTAATATAAAGATATTAAAAATGGTTTCTAGATATATAAGTATATTAATTCCAGATTTAAAACTTAGTTTTTATTAATGAAAGATTTGAAATACCAGACACCCTTATATCTGGAGCCTAATTGTAAATATAGGGGATTTGAACTCAGACTTTCAAGCCTCTTTATTATCTACACTATCTCACACTACTGATACACAGGACCACACATATGCAGAAAAGATAATTAATCACCAATATATGTATTTCATGCTAATTCAGTACTCATCAGTTGGTCCAGATTACCATCTCCCATACATATATATATATATATATATATATATATATATATATATATATATATAATGCTCACTTTATATTAAGATAGCAAATCCTTACACTTTAATGAACAGGCTTCAACCTACTCCAACCTCCAACTCTTCAACCATCCATACCATTAAAAATCTGATGATAGAATTCCTAAATCCCATGCTGATGCCAATATTTTTGTCATGCCCATGTTGACCTCAAATCACTGACTCCTTATGTAAAGGATAGTATCTATTTAAATATATATATATGGGAGATGATAATCTGGACCAACTGATGAGTGCTGGCTTAGCACAAAATACATATATTGAAGATTATTTATCTTTTCTGCATGTGTGGTCATGTGTAACAGTACTATGAGATAGTGTGAATAGTGAAGAGGCTTGAAAGTCTTAGTTCAAATTCCCTATTTATACTAATGAAAAAAAAAAAGCTAGAAATATCTCAAGGTAGGGAAACTAGTCTCAATAATAATAGATTCTAGATGTAATCATATACTACTTCCAGCTTTGGATCTTATGTAATTATTGATACAAATGAAAACAAACAAATCTCTGAAAATAAAAGTATAGCAACACTATGCCATTTGGTATCAAGTGATTACTGAAATTTTTTATAACATTAAATAGAATGGATTAATGAATATCAAGATTACTAGAGAAACATTTATTGTATTTATTTGCTGCAGGAATTTACTTTATCTTTTACTCTAAATATCATTTTTGTAAGCTAAAGCCTTCAATGTGCACTAGATTGTAGTGACAATAAAATAATCAGCTGTCTATTGTCCTTTATCAGTGCACTTAAATATACACATACTTATATTAAAATGTATTTGTGCTGAATGGATACATACAACTCAATGCTTCTAATTTGTAAAATGAGTAATCAAAACCTAGCCTGTATAAATGTTTGACACTGCTATTTGGTATCCTTTAATTAATCATGGTTTCATAGATATTTTTAGAGTTGAGAGAGGAAATAGAATGCTGCTAATAATATAGATGTTAAATATAAACTAGGAGTGTCACAATATTTTATTTGGTATATAATATTAAAAAGAATTTTAAGGTTTATATGTTCAGCCAAAAATCATATATAGCTTACCATATTGTCATAATCACACCAGACTAAAAAAATATGAAGTGGCAAAAGTATGAATAATCATGATCAGAAAAAATAGCTCACTAGGATGAAATTGGAATTGAGATTCTTCATGATCATATGTAGATGATATTCAAAAAATCAGCATTGCAATATTTGATTTTTTTTATTGCTACTTTGAACAAGTAGGTAACTATAGTTCTTTTGAGATGAAAGAGAATACAATATACTACAATATGCTTAAATGCTTTTATGGAAGAATTATATAACCAACAACTATTATCCAGTGTATAATAAAAAATTGAATTTTACATATTTTTATTTATTGTGTCATTATTAAAAATCCACTTTTTTGTAATATTATTTTATGGCTTACATTTGTTGAAAAAGCTAAGAAGAAATAATTTAAGGAAACTCTCTTGTTCACAGATGCAAAGCAGCATAGAACTATGCATTCATTTATTTTAAATAAGTGGTAATAGGAATTCATGTATTGAAGCCATTATTTCTAGATCTTAGAAAGTTAATAGGAATTCATATATTGAAGGCATTATTTCTAGATCTTAGTTAGTTTCTACATCTGACAAATCTAAATAAAGAGATAGATGTGTTAGTCTCACGTTTTCTAAATATTAATAGTACAACTACACATACTCTTGTGCCTTATAAATATATTTAACCAAGCAATATATTCTGCTGATTACTATGAGAATTAGGGTTTACTACTGATCACAAAAATTAAACACACAAAAACTGCATTAATTATCGTTTACTATTATATAGCCAATCAGGATTATAGTTTTATTTATTTTGAGAATGTTTTAATATATATATATGAAAAACAAAAACAAGTTAATCAAAATAATATATATATATATATTTTGATATATATATATATAATAATATATATTAGATATAAAAAGCATTCAGAGAATTTATTAAATTATATGAAGTAAAAGAAATTACAAAATATTTTAAACCTAGTTAAACCACAATTTTAATCTATTGGCTTTTACAAAAGTAAGAATATGATCTTCAGTAATTCAGATTGATAAATATCACAATAAGGAATAATAATATCATTAAAGGATTGTCAATTTTGATTTTTTTGCCTGAATGATGTTCATATACATCTTGTAGATGTTTAGCTAAATTATCAATAATATTATTTATGTGAAAAATAATAAATGTTTAGCATATATTCTATTATTTTTATTAACTGATATGTTACACATTAATATTAGTGGCTTTCATGGAATTCAAATATTTTTGCTTTAAATATCTTTAGCCAATAAATCATAACTATAATCAAATATTTTCATGCCTATTGCAATTATTAATTATTTTTGTTTAATAGGCACAGTATAAACAATTGTGGAAATAAACTCCAAATTAATTAAATTTAGAATATTCAGGCTAGCTTTATTTTCAATTAAGAATGTGGTTTGTTTGTTAATTGATGCATACACATAGGTTTTTAAAAAATTAATAATGCATGTTTATGAAATCAATTGATGTGAAGACATGTTTCTGCAAGTACAATGATAGCTTGTTATAATTTAAAATTCATATTCTATGGTCATTAAAATCTATGCTTGTCAGTAAATTAATGTTCCTGCATAATTTGGTGCAGTGGATGAATGGCTGATTTTGGAGCTCGAGTTTCATAAGTCCAACTCAATTCTGTCACCTCTGCTATTCAAACATTCACTGAACTATCAAGTAATATGACATTTGATTATTTATGATTTTTATTAACATATTAGTTTCTGTAGTGCATTCATTTTTAATGACTGATATCCATTCCTGTTTTAATATATTTGGAACCAGTCATTATAAAATTTTAAAGTACGAGGCATAAAAATTTTAATGTAATTCAGTGTGTACCATTTCATATGGCATGCATTTTGAGCAACTTATATTTCTGGAATGTCTAACATTGCTCACCAAAAATTTTCAATTATGATAAATCAGATAGCACCAGGATATAATGATGTTTTCATATATTTATAATTTGACAATATGTATATTCTACATGAAAGAAAAAGTAGTCAAATTACTAACAATATGCTGAAACAGAATGCACTGTAAGTACTATTTAGTCCTCTGTTAAATATAAAATGGAAGCCTTTTGGAACTCTGATATAGTATAAGTGTATGAATAGGATTATTTACAAATACCAAATCATAATAAAAAGAAATCCTAAATGTCTAAAATAATTTTCACGGTAATATTGTGGAGGTCTATTTAGCATATTTAATATTAAAGACACATAAAAAAGTAATTAGTTTCTATTATAACATTAATTTTAACAGAAATCAGATTATCTTCATTGTGTCAAATTAATATTTCCACAAAATGTTGTTTATCAGTTTTACTTAGCAGCTCAACTCTGAACAGATGCATTTAGGTTTTACTATTATTTTACATTATGAATTAATATTTTTTAAACTGGAAATTTTCATTACCTATAATTATTCTTGAAAATTTAAATTCCCCTCAAAATAGTTTTATTTAATTATAATGAAATGAAGACTGATCATTTTTTAAAACACTAAAGCATGATTTTTTTTAAAAATTGCATGCTTAAGTTTATTAAAATATTTTATATATTACCTTGTAGTTTATATGAATCATAAATATTTACTTGACAACAAATATTTCAATAGCATCTAACTACTAAAACAATAAATAAATAAAAATAATAATAATTAGAATTAAGCAGTAAGTTCATAAAATTAATGATCTATTTAATGAAAACTTTAGTTATTTCCAATTTGGAAGCAAAATGAATAACATAAGAGGTGAATTTTAAAAATTCCAGAATATAATATAACTATTAAGCCTAATTTGATTATTATAAATGAAATATGATATAAACTTATTTCAATTAAAAAACAATCTCTCTGAAATGAAAGTAATAAAAAAAATTGAAACTTTAAAGTTAATTCTATAAATCACAAGTAAACAAAAAAGAAAATAAGTTGAACATATTGTGGAAGTAAACTATTTTTCACACATGGGCCATAATGTGGACACATACTCTCCTGTTAATAAATGTCAGGAAGTGAATAGTAAAATTTTAATAAATAGAGATTAATTAATTCCAAATTTAGATGAATAAAAATTAAATATTTTTAAATAAAGAAAAAAGTAAAACATTTTAAAGTAAACCTTATGTATTACATGGAAAACCACAGTTGGGAAATATAAAAGCTAAAAAGAGGTGGGGAAATAACAGAATACATATGTAACTGATAAAATGAAGTCTGATAAATGTATATATCAAAAGAAATGATAAATTAAAACAAATTTATCAAGACACATAAATTGTTAACTGGTTGAAAAGAGCTCACAATTAAAAACAAATTAAATTAAATTTCTTGTTATATCTAAATGGGGAACTGGCCCTTACAGTTTAATTTAGTGGTGGATTGGTGTATTCGAATGCTGAAGATGCCCAGTTACTTCCAGTGCTTAGACATTACATGAGCTTTGTAGCAACCAGCTTACTCCTTTTAATGAAAAAAATACTACTTAAAATCCTCCCTAAGGTATTGTTGATTTTCTAATTCACCAGCAGTTCTTGCAAAAGTTAATGAATGTCTTAAACTATTTAAATGTCTGACATTTACATGTATGCATGGTTTCCATTATAAATAAGAATTTACTGAACTCGTTTTTGTTTTTTTTTCTATCAACTATTCCAGGAATCACTTGCAAAAGATTAACATCATTGTCAGTATTCATTGTTTTTTTCTTCCACTTTAAAAAAAAACAAAAAAACATTGAAATATTCCGAGGTTTTTTTTTTAACTTTTTGAAAAAAATTATTTGGCATGTTAGAAGAATTAGGTGTAGTTGTCGGAATTCTGGATTTTTTTTAATTCTATCTCAATCTTTTGCTTTTAAAATATATATTTTGATTTGTATGTCTTTTTTATATATTTAAACTACTGCATTGATTAACTTGAGATTAGAACATTCACAAACGTTTTTTTTTAATTTTGCTTTATTCGTCATTTATGACCATTCTTCAGTCTATTGTCTGGAGAATATCGTTGACAGAATTGTCAATAAAGTTTGAAATTGTTATATAGGAACATCTCTTCATTAACTCTTCTAGAATAGTCTGATCATTCGATTTTCAAATCTGAGATTCTGTTGCGATTTTCTTGAAGAAAATAAAAAAAAATCCTTCACTGCTAGTTTTCTTTCAAGAATTTAAAGATTTATGACATTATATTAAAAATAACGGTTGTCATGACAATCTTTTAGTTATGATAATTTTGTCATCGGATCTTGTTTTTGTATTTCAGATAAATTCAATCTTGTTAAATTGATAAAACAGTCATTTATCCTTTTTTTTTTAGATCCGCCAAAATCGTATGTATTTGTACACGCATGTGTAACACACATATGATAGAATGATTATATATATATATATTTCAGGGATTTTTTTTAGTATTTGTTTTAATGATGTAAGGTCTCATTTAATTAAATTTGTGATGTAGCTCTAAAATTGAGATGCTAGAATAAATTATATTTTTAGTGAATAGTAATCAATAGAAAACTATCACTGATGATGATCATGAGATCTCTTAATATTGGCCTAGTTGCTGTAGCAACCGTCCGAGCTGACAATTTAACATATATTACTTAATTTTCACTTTTAGATGATATTGAAACCTTCACCCAGAACTAATCTAGTATTTCATTCATTTTTTTAATCAATCTTTTTTTTGAAAATTATCATGCATTTTAATTCGTTAAACTTGTGGTTTAATATTTCTAATACCGTGTTTGAATTTATCTGCTAATTAAAGTAGGTAGATTTTTGGTATTGTCATAAAAAAAATATTAGAGGAATTCTGAAAAAGTAAAATATTTATCTATAAATAGTATTTTTTTTTAAAAATGCATATTTATATGTGTTTCTAAGATCAGTAGTGTTAAAAAAAACAACTCCAATTGCTTAGGGGTAATAATTTGAAATAGATTCTATCACAACAAATGTACTGTATTTATATATGAATTTATTGTAAAGGACAAAATGAGAATGTATATTTACCACGTGAATATGAAATTTATTTTACGATAATTACGCAACAGAGAGAATTTATGTAAATATATAATTTAATTATGCAAATCATATTTCTTATCTCAGTTCAAACTGTATGCATCGAAATATCATTTAGACATTCGTTTACTAATAATTAATTTATAAATTAGTTTCTCTTTTCATATATATAGTAAAAAAAATTCATGGTCAATGATTAGGATGGTGATATGGTGATACAATTGTATACGAAGGAGTGGATGATAAAAGAGAGTTTGAAAATCTGGATTCAAATCCCCTATAATTGCATCTAGCTTAAAAATATATATAATATACTTGTATTTAATTATTACGTATTCCTATTTTGTCCTGATTATTGAAGAACATTAAAAAAAATACAGGCTATAATTTCTAGTCCTCATTAATTTGAAATCATTATGTGAGGATTAATTAGTCTTAAAATCACTTCATCTAATAACTTTATTTATAATCAGAATGTATCAGATAAGTTCCCTGAGCATTATTTCTATTGCATAAGATTATCAACATTGAATTAATAATCTCATATATAACATAGCAATATTTCACCTCTTAACATTTATTTCTACATAGTCTCAGTCTAGAGCAATTACCTCCTAAGGATCATAAACTAAGTAAGCAATGAAAAAGTTACTAAATTTAATTTTAAATAACCAAAATAACTTATTTTAAAAAAGCTTTGATTAAATAAATATATAAAAAAAAGGCAATTATTTTCATAAAAAGAGAGGGAGAGAGAGGAAAAAGGAAGGAAGGGGAGGGAGAGGCAGGGAGGAAAGAAGAGGGAGAATGAGGGAAAGGGAAAGAGAGGGAGAGAGAAAAAATAATTTATGAGTGCAGTTTTAAACCTTTGCTAACTTATTAACCTGACATACTTTGCTGTCATATATACATTAACGTAGCATTTGTCCATAAGCTCCTAAAGAAATGCAATAACTCATTTGAATCATAATTATATTGATTATATATACAACAAAACTTACATAAAAGTCACAATAAATAAAATCTGAATGTAACAGTCAACAAGGTAATAAGAATACATAATTTCTAATTAAATCGTGAATTTGATAAATAAGTAAACTTACTGATCCATTGATTTTTTAAAACTATAAATTTGATCTCTGCTTAACAGTCTGTTAATATTTCTTTATGCCATTTTTTTTTATCAGCCCTTTACTGTATCACTTTATTAAGCTAGGGAAACTTTCAACAACAGTGATAAACTTTTATTGGGATAGACAGTAGGCTAGATTTTACATCATCATTATTTCCAGAATATTAATTTATAAAGGCTTGGTGTAGCATCTTGTCATTATTAAGACGCTATATTATGGATGTTAAGCAGTGGATTGTATTCTGTTGACTGACATTAAGCGCATAATATTTAAACATCACCATTGTAAAAAAACTTCCATAATAACTAAACAAGATTAGCACTTAAAACTACTTTGTATGACTTGTTTAATGAGTAGTTTATTACTGGACTGCAATGATTTGTATTTATAATTATTTCCCTCTTTAAACATTAATTTTGTGCTGCACACAACGCGAATAATCAGATAGTTTCATGCATTTTCTTCTGTAAGTATGAAACAATGAACGAGAGAATACATTAATTATATCAGTCTTAACTCCTTGTATTACTTTTATGATATCAGACCAAAACATGTTCACCTAGTTCAAAAGCCCAGATGCCTTGGAAAATTGTCTTACCATTTAGTCTATTCTTATTTTAAGTCTATTTGAAATAGATTGTAGATCGTTTTTTAATTACAAAATATTAATTAAATATAATTAATTATTTTTTAAACTGACATGTGTGCGTTTTTTTTTTTTTTTTACTTAATGAAACATAAAATGAACTTTTCAAAATTAAGTCTTTTCTGATTCTTTAAATATATATATAGTGTTGAATTTTTTTTTTCTCGTGTGTCATAGCATCAGCCGGGAAGCGAACCCGCTAACCCGGGACAACTGCTTGTAAAGCAGCCGTCGCTGATCTCTCGACCACATATGCTTGACTAGAGTTGAAATTTAATATATGAATTGGCAACAATAATTATAATTTAAAATTTTTTATTCGCTTATGAATATTGCAACTATTATTTATATCATTATTATCATTTCTGCAAATAACAATATTAAAAAATATTATTGATAATATTACCTTATAACTGATCCAAAATGTCTTTTTGTATATATTTTATAAATACACAGTTTTTCAATATATGTATAAAAAATTTTTTTTTTATTATCTCGGTTTATATTTAGTTATAAAAAACACTCAGGGACATAAAATTAATTTTATGAGAACAATACATAGAATAAAAAGATATAATAATAACAATAAATAAAAATATTTTTAAAAAAAAATAGTATTAATATAGAAATAACTGTATTAGTGTATGCATAATATTAAAATTACACATAATAATGATAGAAAGTTTTAACATAATATTTAAATGTGTGTGTGCTGTGTGCATGGATGTTTATATTTCTTAAATGTATTTAAATTTATTATTGGTAATAAAAAATTAATTATAATAAGAACTTAAAAATAAATAGTCTAAAATCATTTATTTTAATATTTACAATATAAATATTTGTTATAAAATAATATGTATTTTATTTTTTATTATTTAATGTGATAGGATATTTTAAAATATTTTATCAAATTTAAAATGATTTCTTTATAAATTTGATACTATAAATTTATAAAACTTTCAAATATCACCTGCTTTATATCATATCCTGGCAACAATGACAAAAATTTCTGTAGAAAGCCAAAAGAATGAAGAATTTTGAATGAAAGTGATGACTTCATTAATACATATGACACAAACCCATAAATACTCATGTGTTCAGAATTGTTTAGTTTTTTTATTAACTTATTGCAAGTGAACTTTATTGGACTTAAATATAAAGTTAGTCATATTGGAATTTTGTAGTACAGTGTCAAGCATTGTTAGCCAAGAGGTCAGCTCAGCAGCCTTGCAAGCAAATAGTTGCTTGCAGACAGTTGTTGCAGGTTCGCCTCCAGGCTGATGCTATGACATATAGAAAAAAACAGAGAACCAGGTAAACATTTGTCTTAATGGTAAATGTATCTTGAAACCATTCTTAATGAAGAATTAAATATCTAGCAAAGTTCATCATCTAGTAATACACTTTAATAAAAATGAAAATTTAAAACTTGGATTTAAATGTAAAATTTGAAAACTAGTCTGGGAATGTTATTTTTGTTTAAATCACCTTATTCACTTATCTGTTCTTCAAATATTGTCTTAATGTTATAATTATTACAACAACCTAAAGTTTTCTGGATAAACAATTGTCCAGATGGATAATTATTATTCATTTTCCCTTCATCTGGAAAAACACTTTTATATTGGATAATTATTGTTAAAATGAATTTTTAACTAATGGATTTTATCTTTCATAAATATTTTGAGAAAAGTTATAATTTATGAATGCCATCTTTTAGGTGATTAATAACTATGTTCTACACTTCTAAAATAAAACAACTTACTGTTATTCTCTGGAATAATTTTAAATCACTACTATCAAATTTAAAAGATTATTGATTTTATTCCACACTTAGGAAATAAAACAACTTATTGTGATTTTGGAATATTTTAAACTCACTATTATTTGATTGTATTTTTAAAGTTCAAACATTGTTCTAATTACATTATTATAAGGATTAAAATTTGTTTCATCCATCCATTAGGCTTTTATAAATGCCAAAGGATTTAATTCCTTTGAAATATTTTGAAAAACTTGCACCAGAATAAATATTTTGAACTTTTTAAAAGATTTGGAATTAATTTTAAATTATAAGAATGTATTATAATTCTCATATTTGTTTGTTATAATATCTAGAATTATTTTGTTCAATGAAAGTTCTTATAAAAAGAAAAGTATAATAAAAGAATATACAGGTAGTATATGAAATTTATGATTACAAATTAGTATAAGTGTTTTTTATTGAAACTTTGTACTATTAGAAACTGGTTGTTAATATTTAAAATCAATTAATAATTATTTATAGTTACATCATAATACCTGACACTTTATATGTTTTACTGGTCTTTTGATTTGATCCTATGCTTCTGTGATTAAAGGTATCTAAAGCATTTTATAAATGTTACTCTTCTTAATTATTCACATGGGTACTCTTTGGATTTTTATGAAAATTATATTGTATATTCAACTATATTATTGTTCAATTGAATTAAACTCCTGATAACATTGTATTATTGTTTTATTTATAATGGGAGCTTAATAAAACTTATGAAATGCCACCAGTACCTATTGGAATTAGACTAATTAAAATCATACTTTAGGAAGAATATTATAAGTTGGCCTAATGTTTTGCTCTTGTATGAAATGACTAAGTTTATAAATCAGATGCCTAAAAAAATGGATCTTATTATTTAATTAAAGATACAGTAAAAACATTATTTTGTTTTGTTCATTATTTAGAATTAAGTCTTTCAGTAGATCTTAACAACTATCTCCAATAAAGTATTTTGTTTTGCATCATGTCAAGATATACCGCCCATTTAGTTATTAATAAAATAGGAATTATTTTCTTAATGAAAGACACAACAAGAATATTTATAAATCATTGTAGAGAACTTGTTATTACTGTTATTCATTTATTTACATATTTTTTTCATTATTTATTGTTAATAAATTTATTATATATTTTGTTAATGACATTATTTGATCTTTATCAGTAATTAGTTAATACTCATCATCACTAATTTTGTAAATAAATATGGTCCCATGATTTTACAATTATACATTATTTAAGATGCATACTACTTTATAAGAAATGTTCATTATTTTTATACATATACACCATCTTCATCTTATTTAGTTGTTTAAGATAGGAATTAAGTACAATAAAATACCCTTTGCTATTTAATCATGCCAATAATAATAATTTATAATTTTAAAGATTAAAATTTTTTAGAATAGTATTTACTATATTTTAATCTTATAACTCTGAGATAACTTTTAATTGAATTTATATAATATGAAAGCTTAGAACAAACTTGCTAGCCCGAACACATAAATATTATAGGATATATTTATTTCTGTAAACTCACAGTATTTAAGTTATCATAGAATCCTGAGATATTATTGTGATTAGTTATAAATACACATTGGCAGAGTGCTTTTTTATAAGAAATATTTGTTTATTATAAAGAGTTTTATAAAATGACTATCCAAGTGTTTAAAAGGTTAAGCTTGATCTTATTCAATTGGTAAATGGTCAGAATTTGTTGATAACAAGCATTTATATCAGTTACAATATATATTGATAGTATTATAACAAAGGTTTTCATGATTATAAAATGAAAATAAAAACTTTTTTGGATCATACTCTGTATTAATTTTCACATAAATGAATGTGATTTCACTGAAATGTTGGCAATCTAATCCAGTGAAGGAATTTTCTATTTTGATGAATAAAAACATTTTAGGAGATTTTAGAAACTTTAAACAGAATTCTTTTGTTTTCTGTATGAATTAATTTCTCTATGTCTAAAACTAGTTCATGATAGAACCCGAAAAAGTTTCATACCATCATTTTTAAAGTTGTTTATAATTTTCTTAATTGAATATTTTTACGTTTAATTTCTTTAAATATACTGTATATTTATCTTCTTCTGACCTACACAAAAATATAAGTTTCAAATCTAAAACATTTTGGAGTTAAGGAATTAAAATTAAATTACAATGAGATCTCTTATGATCTGAACTACCAATAAATGTATACATTAAATATCCTTTTTATATATAAAAATAAATATATATTTTTTACAATGTATTTATAAATTTACAAAATTTTTATCTTTAAATGCATTTTATTTCTTTCAATATATTTGAATCAATTCTTATTATTTGTAAAACCATCCCATAATCACCATTAGTAGGATGATATTTATTTGATTTTAGGTTTCCAATTATTTTATTTAGTTTTTTTTTTTTTAATATTTAGTATAAAGTTTTTAATTAATATTAAACTCCATTGAGTTCTTTGTCGTTTCGAATAATTCTATCACAGGATGAGTATGTATAGTCATAATATATATATATAATACACAAACACATATAATTGAAACAGAAGTAACTATCCTTCATTGAGTGATGTGATGTCAAAACAATGAAAGAGAGAATCACATATATATATATATATCCTTCCACTTTTTAGTTAATACATGTTTGATATTAGATTATTAATTCACAAAAGTTTTCAAAAATGAGTAGAAATTAAAGTCTACCTTATGAAATTTAATGTTCCATAGTATTGAAAATCTTTGTTTACATCTAAATTTGAAGTTCACCCTGAAAAATATCAATTATAAGATTTATCATTTTTATAAGCAAAAAAGAAAGCATATATAAATGGCCGTTTTACATTTTCTTGGATATATGATGAAGAGGTTGGAAAGTGATATTAATAGCTTTTGGAAAATTCAGTTTTCACATATATCTATGTATCTGAAAATATTTTATCAAATTACATAAAATGATTTTGCATAATAACCAGTAAAGTCATGCAAATGTTATGCTAAAATTGTTATTTATTAGTCAACAAAATGGTTTGGGTGCTAACATTTGTGAGACTTTATCATGCTGCATCTTATTCAATATCATTCCATGTGATCTAATAATTAATTTCAGTTATATTGCACTGCAAGTTTTTACATGTAGATAGGATAGATAAATATAATATATATGAATATAGTTAAATAAATTACACAATAAAATATCTTTATATAACAGCAATAATTGTATGTATATATTAAAAGTAATACAGAAAAAACTTTTTGGTGTATATATATATTGATCTTCCATCAATGTAATGGAACTATTTTAAAGTTTCAATTTACATTGCATATCTAGTCACATTTATATTTTTGTACATAAAATTAACTTAAAACCAATTTAACAATATAACGATATGTATAAAGAAGAAAAAAAACAACCCGTATAAGTGTTTATTATATAATTTTCCATATACAGTTTTTTTTATCTTTGTACATATTGTTTTATTGTTATAATTGGTTCTAGTTAATTATATATATATATATATATATATATATATATTGGTGAATCTTATCTATATATATATATATATATATATATATAAGATAGATTCATTATCTATGCAAGGTAAACTGAAGTGTTAAAATAGTTCCATCACATTGATAAGGGTGAAGAATAATTGCTAAGAACATTTGTCTGAGTTATTAGAAGGGACTTGAACTCAGACTTTCAAGGTTCCTATAGCTATGTACTTCATCTTATACAACTGATACACATGACCCCATATATGTGAAAAAAATAAATAATCTCCAATATAAGTATTTCATGCTGAACTAGCACTCATCAGTTAATCCAAATCACCATCTCTTCCACATATATACAATAAGTGCTCTGTTTATATCAAGATATTAAATCTTCAAACTTTAATGGACAAGGTCAAATCTTCTCTACGCTTTAACTTTTGAGCCATCCATATCAATGAAAATCCAATGATGGAGTACTCAAAGCCCCTGTTGATGCCAATATTATTGTCAAATCCATGTTGGCTTTAAGTCACTCTAACTTTTCACATATAGGACTTTAATATATTTATTTAAATACACAGAAGAGGGATGGAAAAATACAGGCTGAATATGTAATATTCAAATATAAATATATTGTCTATACTAAACTTCATGTATTAGTTTGATTATATTTATAACTTATTGCTTTTATATAAAGATATTTTATATTATATTGTGTGATTTGTTGAAATATATAAAAAAATAGCATAATGAATTAAATTTCTTTCCATTTTAATATTACATATTGTAATGAAATTATATTTTCAAAACCCAATCAAAAATTGGTGATGAGTATGCTAAAGAGCATTATCAGTTTATAAGCCTATTGCCTGAAATGTTAGCCAGAGCTTATAATGTTAGTCAGGCTACCTTAATATTCCCTGCTTATTATCGTTCACTGCTATAGATATGTCTACCATTTACAAAGGAAACTATTAATAAATAAGGAGATTATGGACTAAGAAGCCTAAGCTCTCTGTACATTTTCATTTGTTTGAGCTGGTATCATTAACCAATACTTATCACAATGCCACTGGGAACCCAGGTTTATTCTTCATTTCTTAAATGAGTATTCTATCAGCTCTAAGTAGTAGCTTGGAATATGAGAAACTCAATCATGATATTGCATGACTTAACTACTTAGTTGAACTATATGGTTAAATGGAGAAAATGCTATAATGAGAATTAAACATATGCTACTGTTTAAAATTTAACAACCCATTTTATTCTACATAGTAACAATAATATGATGCAAGAATATACTTTCTTAAATAATGAACTCGGAACAAAATGGAAAGCATGATCATTTAAAAAACATTTAAGATCATTTCTACACTGTAATGCTTTTTTAATAACTTCTATTGTAATCTCTATACATTATCATAAACTAAAATATTTCTTTCATCTTCCATACCTGATCAATGTTTTAATAATACATATAATACTTTTTTTTTTTTTGCAATCTATAACATTTCTAGGATTAAATGTTATAATAAAAAACTAAATAAGATTATGCTATTAATACAATTTTGTCATATGTAATGTGTATAGAAAATGGTTTTATTTATTATCAAAGCTGTTGGTCAAATATTATGTCTATTTATTCTTAGTTTCCTTATTTTTGGGAGACTGGCAAATAAATAAAAAAGCAATTTAATAGTCCTTAGTTTTTCATATTTTGGCTGGCAAGTGATTACAAAAATCTATATTATTCTTGGTTTTTTTTTTTTTATAATTTATCAACAGGTATAATTTTGGAGGATGTTGGCAATAATGATTCCAATTTATGCACAAGATAAGAATATTTCTTTCAAATGATGATGAGTGTCTTTTTCTCTTCAAATTAGTGCTGGATCTTTATAACTTTCTCACTTAAGGAGTCACATGCTAGGGAGAGAAGAATAACTATGGATGAGTACTAGCAATGCTTATTATAGCAGCACAAATATTTCCTTTGCTGGGTCATTGGTATTTAGTTTACTTTCACTAGCAAATATACAACTTGCTGAATATTAACTTAACAACAGTCAGTGAAAGGTTGCTTCACTCTGTTAACAAAATACATTCTGTGTCAAATCTTTTATCACAGCCCTTTATAAACAAATGGCAGAATTATCAAAAATATTTATTAAAAAATATATTATTTATCACTTCAAGCAATCTATTTCCAAAACTCATATTAGAAGTATATACTCTTATTCTTTTCCTTTACTTTCTTTGCATTTCTTCATATATTCATATAAATATTGCTTATCATAATTTCTCTTATATACACTTTAATGCAAAAAAAAAGTTTAATAAAACTTCTTTATTTTCCTGACAGTTTTGATTGTCCAGCAGTCTTAATCAGAGCAGAGAAAGTTTGAGAAAGCTCTGATGAAGACTGCTGGACAGTTGAAACTGTAAGAAAAATAAAAAAGTTTTATTAAAAAAATTTTTTTGCATTAAAGTGTATATGAGAGGAGTTATTATAAGTAATATATATGAAAACTCATATTATCAATTCCAATTGATCTTAACTACATATTTATTGATAAACTACAATTAAAATTGATAACCCCCCCCCAAAAAAAAAAAAAAAAAAGAAAGAAAATAGCTGGTAAATATTGTTTTGTTATAATTTTGAATTTGTTTTGAAACAAACTGTAATAATTACAGACCTTAATAATTTGATAACTTTTTGTTATTTTTTAAAACTTATATCATGACCAATATTTTAGTTCATTTTATTTCCTTTTGTTCCAGTTATGTGTTATGGCTATTAACTTATGATTATTATTTTTTAATAAAAAGTCATATAACATTGGAAAGAGAATACATACTAAAACATCCTACCAATATTATGGAAATTCAGTTAACTCTCTCTTTACCAAATATAAATCAGTTTTTTTATTATCTTGTAGTTAGCTATGCAATGTTACAGTATATAGAAATGCATGCAAGATCAGTAATTTTCTCTACACACCTTACCTCAGAGCCATTTATTGTAAGATTGAGTAATCAGCGAATTCCAAATGACGGTGCTATTGTATTTATATCTTAGATTAGTTTTGGGATAATGAACAACTTCAGTAAGTAGCAGGATTATCACTTCTATATCTAAAAAAAGTAAATATCTGATATTAGACCAATATGTTAAAAGTTATTATGTATAGTTTTTTTTTTTTGTCATTTTTGTTAATGACTCAATGTGTTATATTTTAAATTAATTTGTATGATTGTTATACACATACATTATTGATTATATGTTATTGTCTGTAATATAAATGTGTTGAAAATACATATTATATAACATTCAGTACTATCAATAAATTGAAATTTTTCATGGTAGCCTTGGAATCATTTTCTATGGTTATAATAGTTCCACTGTTCTTTTTTTTTTTATTATACTGTTCAAAGTTTAAAAATTGATAATATTTTTTTTTTTTTTGTTAAGTGTAGATGGCCTAGTGGTTATCATAGCTGCATTTCAAGTAGCTGCCTTGGGTTGGCTTCCCAGTCAATGCATTTGACATATGAAAATATATATATATCACTAGCAATAGAATAAACTTCACTAGTTATAAAATATGTTAAAACCTCGAACATTTATTATTGCTTTTTAAATATCATTATTTTAAAATCCTTAGTTTTTAATTCTTAATTGGTTCAAAAATTTTATGAATTTGAACAAAGTCATTAAAATATAATAGATATAATAGTGAAAGCAAGAAATACATAAAAAAATACATCTATATTCTAAAGCATGGGGCCTATCAATTTTTCCAAATACTCACTATAAAATCAAACTTTTATATAAAAAAGCAATTATAATGGTTTTCTATAATAAAATATTTATTTTCACAAATTCAAATATATTGTAAACTGAATATTTTATCTAAAAAAAATTTGAGAATTAGTGATAACTACTGAATAAACTTTTTATTAAAAATATTATTAAATAAAATTATTAACATGTATTTATTAATAAGAACAGTACAGCTATCTTTGTCTCTTGATATTTTCAAATGTTTTATCAAATGCAATAGCTATATTGATGATAATATTAAGGTTGGCAACCATTTCAAATCTGATTCATTAAAATTGAAATGAAATAGGAAAAAAATTATTTAAGTTAATGTTATGCACATTTTGTAATTTATTTTGTTACCCATAATCAATTTTTAAATTATTTCTTAGAAATTTTATATGTTGCTTTGAAACTAAATTTAAACATTGTTTTTTATTGTTAATAAATATATTAAAAATTGAAACGGAATTTAAACATGGTTTTTTATTGTTAATAAATATATTAAATAAAAATAAAGAGTCAAGCGTTGGTGACTGTGTGGTTAGCATAGCTGCCGTCCAAGCAACTGCCCCGGATTCGCTTCCGGTCAACGCTTTGACTTACGAAAAAAATAAAAATAAAGCGAATAAAATTATTTTAAGTAATGCAATGTACATTTTAATAATAAAACTTTAAACTATTGGGCATGAATATTTTTTTGTTACAAAAATATATTTTGTTTTGCAATATTTTTTATTATAAATATATTAAATAAAAATTAAGTGAATCGTATTTTGCTACTGTAATGCACTAATTTGCAATTTAGTGCTATTTATTAAAAAATGAAATTAAAGTTGTTGTTTTTGCAATTTTATAATGTTTTTTTAGTTGTTGTATTTAAAACATTATTAAGTTAAAATTTATATATGAATAAATTTGTTTAAGATTAAAATTTGACTATTAGAAATTTTGATTGTTTTGATTATTTGCATCATAAATAATAAAGAACATTATTCTATAGCAAAGGCTGAAAGAAAATCTTTTTTAGCCTTTTAGCATTTCAGATTTGCATTATAAACAGTTGAAAATCAATAAACATTACAGTTATTCAGCATAGAATATATAGTTAAACATCTTTATGACTGATTTTTTATAACAATTCAATTTTTCCATTAATTTGTGATCTATATATATATGATTGGCAAGATAGCTGATCTAAAAGTGATCAAAAACGATAATTATTAAATTTGTGGACTTTGAAATAATGATATTCTACTTGTACTAGGAATAGAATGTATTTTAAATAATATTAAAATATATCTCTTAATATATTACAGCAATAAAGATTTATAATTTATCAGCATGTATAAAAGTTGAGTTAATTATAGGAGATTTGAACTCAAACTTTCAAGCTCCCTCTAGCTACCAATCTATCTCATACAACTGATACCCATGACCAAACACATGTGAAAAAGAGGGAGCTTGAAAGTCTGGGTTCAAATTCCCTATATTACATCTAAACTCCAGGGATATAAAATATACCTGTGTTTAAATAATAAAAAGTTGAGTTAAGCAAAAAGTTATAAACAGATAACTTAAATTGGAAACTCTCTGGATAGCATTATTTTTAGCTTCTTAGTTGTAGGGGATGTTGATAAATAGAATTTTATTATCAGTCAAAACATTACTGTTTTCAATAAATTTATTTTGAAAATGGTGTTTAATATCTTAAATTATGTTTATTAGCCTGTAGCTTTAATTTAGAAAAATTATTAATATCTTTATTAAAATATTAAATTATTATTTTTATTTCTTGCTAAATTTTTTGTTTTAAGATAATGATAATATATTTCTTAATGGATTCAAAGCAATACTAGATTGTTTTAAGTTAATACATTGAAGATTTATTACAACTTTAGATTTCTACATATTTTAATTCATCTGATTTAATCTGACTATGCTTTTATCAGTATCAATAGTAGAAATGTTGGATGAAAATGCTTTTACATTTACACAGTTGTTGTGTGTACTATTTTACCAATAATTACAGTTGCATTTTAATAGTTGGGTATGATCTATTAGTTTATCTTTTTATAGTATTCATTATTTTAGAAGTAGTATTAACACATTTTTCTTATCACAATTCAAATAATTCTTCTTACACTTTTTTCAGCAAAAACTTTTTATTATTTTTATTATTTGAATTGCAATATTGTATATGAAGATAGCAGAAATAAAGGAAAGGAAGAAGAAAAGTATTTAGAAGGTTTATATGTAGATACATATTTTTTTTTTAAATACTTTTTCCATTTTTGATACTTAATTGTTTTTAAAATAATAGGCTTGTGCTTTTGTGAGATGTTTCCAATAATAATAATTCAGGACAATTATCACATATTTCTAAAGCAAAACTGCACATTGCACGTATTTTCAATTTTTTAATATTTGTAAAATTTTGATAGCATGATTTTTTTTTTTTATATATATTTTTCCTCATGTGTCATAGCATCAGCCGGGAAGCGAACCCGCTAACCCGGGACAACTGCTTGTAAAGTAGCTGTCTCAGACCTCTCGACCTCCAATATTTGTCATCAAATTTTGATTGGAAAATTACTGTTGAAATGATAATAAAAAATCATGTAAGACCATTTAAAAAATTAACATCCGAATCATGCATCTTTAGGTAAAGCATTGTTAAATAAAATATCCACAATGAGATATTTGACAAGAACTCTCGCAATCTTCCATGCAAAAAAAAAAAAGAAGAAACATGGAAAGGCGTCATTAGTTACCATTCTTTTTAGAAGCCATTGTAAGGGTTTATTAGTTTTCACTTTTTAGTCTCCTAACTAAAAATATTTAGATACCCATTTTCTGATCAATAATAGGATAGCTAACTATCTGAAAAAACAACCTGAGAGTATTTAAAATCTAAGAGTCCAAATTTATTCAGTTCGACTTTAAATCTCAACAATGAGTATGACAATAAAATCTAGTACAGTAATCATTATACCCACAAAGCCATTTATGTGTATGCTTGTGTAAATAAAACCTGATAATAATTTCCGCTTCTTTTTTTTACTAAGTAGATTAAATGTTTTAAAGTCACTTAAACATTATCAAAAGTCAGACTTTTTTTTTTTTTAGGTAAATAGCACAAAACTAACTAGTCTACAGTATATGTACATTATTCTTAGCAGTGATCTAATTATTTAGCGTCCTTTTTTGGGGGAAAACATGAATAAAATAAACAAAAGGTGAGAGAGATTTTTAACATTTCCTCCATATTTATCGCAAAAACGATGATAAAGATAGCTTGTTTTTTTTTTTTTAAGTGTCATAGCATCCGCAACCCGGGCAACTGCCTGCGACCACCAATGCAAGACGATAGTTGTAAAACATCGGCTTTAGATATTATAGTACACATTTTATACTTCTTAAATACGTTTTTTATAAGAAGAAAAATGAAATAAAATACAAACACCGCTATGTACTTCTGATTAAATGAGTATTGGGCAAAAATAAAACACAATTCAACGATTATTAAAAAAATCTTAATCTTTTCCCCCAGCTATGCGCAACATTACATTTCTCAACTTTTTTATGTGCTAATTCATTTCTATTTAATAAGAAAAACTCCTCTTTTGTTCCACTTCAGTTCTCACAAGAATTAAATCTATTCATTCATAACTAAATCGAGCCAACGTTTTAATACTCTTTTATCTTCCATTAAATAGATTACAATAACAGATCATTTTCACTGCTTAATTACTTTTAAATAATTGTTCATATTAAAAATTTAAATTCTTTTTTTTTAGCAACTCGTGATGAATTAACTGAAACCGAAAATGAATAAATTATTATTTTTGAATAAAAAGGGAAAAATTCTTTTGCATTTTATCCATTAACTTGTATAAAATAATATACATTATTATTAAGAAATATTTGCAAGCGTGTGTGAGCATTGCATCTCCGTAAAAAAAAAAAAGAAAAAAAAAAGAAATGAGTTTTGTAATGCCTTCTTTCCAGTATGTGAACTAACAAATATGTCTGTGTCTACGTATTGAATGACTGGGTCCAATAATGTGTTTATTTTACATTTCGCGTGCGGGTTTTAATTTATTGTGCAGCAAAGTCTTATTTTGCCTTGTCTAAATCCAATTCTCCATGTTATTCTATATCTCGCCTTATGTTTATAATAATAATTTTTTAAATGTAAAGTTAATTCCTTATATGAGACAGCTCTTATGTTTAAATAAAAGAATAAAACACGAACTCGCACAAGTACGATTAAATAAATATCTATTTGTGCTTATATACAATATATATTTATAATATATTTTACATAAAATATCTACTATACGTTGGGTGGGTATAGCTTCAATTTGCCATGCAACTATTGAAGCAGAAGACGTCAGGTGCCGTTCTAGGCTTGCCTAATGCCTCTAGCTGTACGATGACAATTTGCCTCATATCCAGGTACTCTGATAGTTCGTGTTGTGTTATAGTAATTTATCTAGGGTTAGGTCTTTATTCCATCACCTTACACTTCAACGTGAACTTACCTCATTGCTTTAACAATATTGTTGGACAATGCGTGTACTACCGTCTGAGTTATTTGGTTGTGTTTCCTTTACATTATTTCTTGGGAAGAATAGCAATGAAATATGTGCCAGTGTATTTTCTTTATACAATTATAGAAGTTTATTCAAAAAAGCCATTCAAAAATACTTCATAAAATTTTATATTTCTTTTAAACATTAGAATGAGAGACTATTTAAACATGATTATGATCATATTTTATGCTCTACAACCAATGCCAGTGATAAATACATTTGCTTAACTATAAAATTAAAGCCAATAAAATTTTTACAGGTTTAATTTATAATAGCCAATTGTCAGTGATACTGTAATGTTACAATATATATATATAAGGATGAGACTTTTAAAAATAATTTATAATTATTGGTTAGAGTAATTTAAGTAAACAGTTTAATTAAGATTAAATTGATGTCATTTAAGCTAATCTTTAGAATATAATGATAAAAATAAGCTCAGGAAATCATTTAAAATATCCCACACAATAAATATCTGTACCAGTAAATTATACTATAAAGTCACAACACATATTCATAGAGATTGCACATCAAAGAAAGATCTCATATAAGGAACTTTTCATAATTGATATGGAGAAAGGAAATATGGCTAGAAAAGCTGAATATAACATGAAAAGATTCAGATAACTGGATCAGTAATGTTTGAAAGAGATATGTGTATGTGATGGATATATACTAAAATTATTTGTACTTTGTTATATAGTTCTAAAAGTGTGACATTATTTATGTGTTAATATTCTATTTGACACAATAAATTGCTTTAAAAAATGGTCATGATCAATGGATTATTAATGTGTTAATAAATGTTTATTTTATTTTAAGATCTCAGCAAGGTTTCATGGATGTTGATTTTCATTTAATTTAAAAGTTTAATTAACAAACAGGTGTAGTTTTCTCATGAAGCTTCGATGTACACATTACTATAGCACTACTCCAATTTAGACTAAAAATAAGTGATTGATTGAGAAATAGGTTGGTGAAAACTATTTTCTATCAAAAGAAGATACAATGTTTTAAACAATTGTCAGATTATTGTGTGATGATGATTTTCTGATAGATTTGTTCAGGAATTAATGCTGAAGTCTGATTGATGTCGAATTACAAATAGAAGAGATATGTAGCTGCAAGAATTAAAATATTAATTAATTTTAATAATTGCAAAGGTTTCTGCATGACTAGAAAATGTGCTTCATATTTTATACTGTAGGTACTGCAGTATTTATAAAAAAAATGTGTTTTAAGATTATTAGTAATGTATTACTGAAATATTTATAAGGGCTGAATGTGTGTGTGTGTGTGTATAAATTGAATGATTCTAGAAATTGTTTTATTATGATTGTTGATTATTCTTACAATAACATACTAATGAAAGGCTAATCCATTTGGAAAACTGTATTTTAAATTAAATATTTAAATCGTGTGGGATTGTAATATGGAGTGTTCTGAAATTTGTAGTGCTAATCATAGATTTATACCTATTGTTATTGAATCAATTCCTATGAATTTTTTTGTAAGTTGAATTATGAAATAACTGTATAATTTATAAACATATAATTGAATAATAATAATTCCATTGAGTATTTTAGTAATATGATTATATTTAAGAATGGTTTTTTATATTAATATTAGTTTATAATTTAAAATTAAAATAGATTTATTTATAAAAAAAAATTGTTTTTTGACAATGATAATAAATTTATTTAGAGTTTTTGATCCTTCATCAAGGATTTTTATGTTAAGGATTAATTGGTTATTTTTAGGTATTGTATATTTTTTTTATTCCAGTAGTATGTTGAATATATCCTTCTTGAAGGGTAGTAATTATATGTTCAATCTTTAGTTTGTTAAATAAAGAATTTAAAATTCTTTTAGAGAAAAGAAATATTAAGGGAATAATGCTTATTTTTATTAGTTTATTTTTAATAATTATATTTAATAATAGGTTAGGGCTAATGCCCTTTGTATTTACAAGGATATCCCATTTAATATTAACTTTAAGATTAGCTTTCCCTTTATGAATTAGGTTTATAATTTTTGGATGAATAAATAAGCAAATAATTATGTTTGCGCATTTAGTTCCAATTGGAACCCCTTCTGTTTTAATATCATTTATGGTTTGTATTGAAACAATTAGTAATTTATTCATCCTTTGACTTTATCTGTTCGATTAGCAGCAAATATAATTGCTGGTCATTTATTATTAAGGTTGGTTATATTTGTCATAGCATATTGATGTGGAAGCTATAGTAGAATGAAACTTCAAGCTATTTTAATTATTTATAACCATTTTATTTTATTATATTTAATTGAAAATCTATTTTAAAGACATTCTAAACAATCAAATTATCTAACTATCTTAAAGTGTCAGTAAATGGGTATCTAGCCATCTTAGCTAGAGAAAAAACATCCTAAAATACTATGGGTCAGTTAACTAAGTATCAATACAATAATTGTAAAAATAAAAAATAAATGAGTATAATATGATGTGGTCTTCGCCACCAATAGGGGAGACTCCTAAGAGCACTGAGCCCTTAATTATTTTTAACCTTTTATAAATAATAATTATAATTTGCTTGCTACATATAAAAACTTGTATGGATTAAAAAAAACTTGGGAAATATTGTTTCAAATATTATGTATTAAAATAAATTTATATAAAAAGTAAAACAATACGAAAGATGATTTCTATTATTAATTTTGTATTCATCATTCAAAAGTAATATTTGAGTAAAATAAAGAGAAACTCAATAAATCGTAGAGTAAAAAGAAAATAGAGACTTTGTCAATTATTAAATATATAAGGCTTCTTCTATCCATTTTTGTCACTTTTTAAAATTATTAATATACACAAGCTGCAAAGGAAAATGAAGTCCTTATTATTATATTGTCTTAAATTTGAAATCTTTTGACGGTAAAGTGCTTTTTATTTATTTATTATACATGTATGTAAAATCTTTTATTATAATTTCAATCTTGTTATAAGAATATATTTACTGTGACTATTTTTTTTTACATGATCTTACTTAATCACTTACAAATAGTTTTTAAACTGATATAAATAGCACTTTATCTGTGCATGCAATGTTCTTAGCTTCTAATTCCCCTATAAGAAAATCCTATTTTATATAGGAGTAAGAATGCATCTAATTTTGGTAGAATAATAGAGGCTACAATAAACTAGTGACTCAAAATGCTTATAATTACACTATTTAATTATAGAATATTTACATAATTCAGTTAATAATGAACGGTACTCTTCTAATTATGGTCAAGCATTATATATACACAATTAGAATTAATAAAATGAACAGTAATTATTGATTTACTGTCTAGTATTATATGTACACAAAAGTTATTATAATGAACAGTATTTATTAATTTATTTTCAAGTATTATATACCATATTATATACACAGACAATAGCAATTAGATTTCTACTAGTGTTTTGCTGAAGGTTTGGGATAGTGGTGTTCTAATTGTATTTTTATATTGGACTATTTTCATCATTAATATGCTTATCGAATGTCTTTAGAAAAATTTAACTTTATTTAAATATTCCCAATACATTCAACTGTTAGTAATAGAACATCAAATAGATTAGTATATGCACAATGTTTTGAAAGATATTATTCTCCTCTCTTCTTCAGGTGTTGCTGACCTGACTAGTGACAGTACCAGCATGGAATTCGAACCTGGACCCTTAGATTCTTGAGTATTGAATTTTAAGGTAATGCTCTGGATAGAGAAGAAAAGGTACAAAGAAGAAAATTTAAAGAAGCTGCTCACATGACAATGGCAAAAAATCCCATATGCCATATATGGAAACCAATAATCAACTTTGCTCTTAGGAAAAAGTGGAGAAATCAGGAGGAACCTCATAGATAAGCATATGAAATTTCTACTGATTGTTGCCTTTGGCAGGATGGCTCAGTTGGTTACAGTGTTATCTTAAAATTCAATACTCAAGAATCTAAGGGTCCAGGTTCAAATTCCATGTGAGTACTGTCACTGGTCAGGTCAGCAACACCTGAAGAAGAGGGGAGAATAATGCCTCTTGAAACATTGTGCATATACTAACCTGTTTGATGTGCTATTACTAACAGTTGAATGTATTTGGAATATTTAAATAAAGTTAAATTTTTTTAAAGACATTCAATATGCATATTAGATTATGGAAATAGTCCAATATAAAAATACAACTAGATTTCTACTAGTATAATCTGTATACATATGCGCTGCTATTCTTAAATTGTGCTAGAAACGATTTTATTTTCCAGATCATAGTTTACTGGTCAAATTATTTATTTTATCAGACTTTGAATGATTGACAAGATGTGAGATCATTAACTGCTTTATTTATCTACCTAAAAGGAGGAAGACGATTGTACTTCAATGAATCGTTTAGTCAATATATAAGCACAAATGCATATTAAGTGTGTATGAGATTTATTATTTATATATAAATCTTTATATTGGTCATTTACAAATAAATGTATATAAGTATTCATATTGGAACCAACATCATTCAAATGTTAAAAATTTAAATAATATTTGAAAGTTAGATTGTTGAAGTTGTAAAACTTTCAGTAACAGTAAAATTACTGCTTTGACTTTGCATAAATACTTTGAAATTTCTATAAAACATTTAAAACTTCCTTTACTCTGCAGAATTTTTTTAAAATGTATATTATACAAGTGTCAACAAGATGTTTTTGTTATAAGTTAAAAGCAAATTTTATATTGGAACCAAGATATTACTTTACGATCATCTGAACTCAAATTACTTGACAAATGTCAACCCTATGTAATATTAAACAAATAATTATAAAGTTTGTTGCTTTAAAAGTGATATGATATTTGAGCAATATTTTGACAGATTGAGTACAAACAGTTCAAACAGTTGATTACTCAGAAAATCATGTGATGTTCAAACACCAGAAGCACCAAATTGAGCTTCACCCAGAAGCACTCAGGTCTGCCATTATTTTACTATGGCAGCCTATAATTGATCCAAGAATTTTTAGCTTTGAGCCCACCTCTCTGCCGGTACACTCAATTATAAAGAGCATCAAATGTAGTTTCATGTAGCATTGAAAAGATAAAAAAAAGTGAAAGGTTATCTTAAATAAAGTGAATAAAATACTTATCATGTAAATAATCAAAATACCTGCCCAGTATACATTGCTTATTCGTTTTATTTAAAAAACAAAACATCAACCAAATTGCTATCCGGTGCTGGTCCATATGTAAGAGGCATCTTTGTGCAAGCTAAATTTTAGCACTCCTCCTTACCATTCTATTAAACAAATTTATATATGATATTTTTTTAAACACTTTTTCAAGAAAAACTTGAAAATATAACCTGTCATTTAACATGATTGATAAATACCTTACATGTTTCATTCATTTATTTTTATAAAATAAACCCAGAGATTAAAACACATGCTAAAATAAAACAAATTAATGTAAAAAAAGCCTTTTTTAATACAAGAATTAAATAATATTCTAGAACAAAAATATTTATTTAGTAACTTAAGTGGAAATTTATTCAATTTGAAATTTTTAATTTTTTCTTTCAAAAGTTTTTATATTATTTTTTAAACAATACTGCAAAATTGCTAGTAGAGATAGAAAATATCTGCAAATAAAATAATTTTTTAAAAATATCTAAGTATTTTTATCATATTTAAAATACCCCCCCTCCCATTCTTGGGCCAGCTCTGATATTATGTATCCTACTTCTAATTTATTTACGTACTTAATAACAATATTATCTACAAATAGAATATGATTCTTCAGAATGCTTCACCCCTGAGTTGTGTCCTGCATATCAAGGAGAAAAGAGAGGCCAACTTGTCTTCATTATCATTTTTTAAATACAATAGTTCTAAAAGGTAATGTAATAATTTCTTAATCTTTTTTACCAATATTTAGATCAACTTCTCTCATGCATAAACTTATTCTCATTTTTTAGCAATAAAGTTTTATTTCTTCAAGAATAAAATATTTACACTTATTTAATTTTTTGTGTATGTTATCCCACTATTGATAACTGTAATTTATTATACATATAATCTAATATTTTAAATTTTCATACTTACATTGTTTATTGCTGTAATTTTACAATACATTAGGATCACCAAACTAGGTCAACCTCAGATAACATGGTTTCTATAACTCTTTCATTCTATTAGCACCAACTTGTTAAAAATAGTTGTTTGTTTAAAAATTCATTAGTTATTTTTAATTTAGAACCTCTCACAGATAACTTGTTTACATTTTCTATTTTCAACATAGATTTCTTGTTTTTATTCAGTAATAAAATTTGTACACTAATTTATTATTTAATTATTTTAATGCTTATTAATAAGTAAGTTGTACAATATATTGTAATGGGATGGGGGTAACAAAGTGGAAGTAAAACAAGTTTGAACTGTGTGATGGAAAATCATCAGCACTCCCAAGTCAACAATATTTCAAATAATTTACAAAGTATCTATAATTATGTATAAAATATTTAAGAGGAGCATGAGATCCAAAAATCAGTGAGATCATTGAGAGATCAGCCAGCTACTAATGAAGAGCAACTAAAAACATAATTATACATCATATATCAACTATCATTATAATAAAAGTAATTATAAGTAAAAGTAAATACTCAAGAGAAATAACCATCCATCATCATCATTGATGGGAATAAAAAAATCAGTACAATAAATCAGAATAAAATCAACAGTTCATCTTGTGGCTGGATTTGAACAATAAAAAATATAAATCAACAGTCAAACTGTGACTGGATTGGAAATGGGTCTTCTGTAGACCAGGCTAACTATTGAGCCTTTGCCAGCTTGGGCAATTATTTAAACATAACTTGGATGCACCAACTTAGTGTTCATCCATTAAAATATACAGTAATCAGAAATCAAAACAATAATGCTGGGATATTTTTAAAATGCTGATCATCATCAATGCTCTGGCCCCTTGTAATGTCCAACTATAAACTTAACTTTTAATAAGACTAAACTAAAAATAAAATATAGTGCATGGGCTTTAAAGAGTATTCTCTTTTGCACCAACCAGGATGATGATCAATCATCTCTGGATGCCCCAAAAGCACTAAGTACACATCCCCATTTATATATTCATCCCATGCACAAATCTAGCTCAGAGAACACAAGTTCTATTACTGTATGTGACCAAGAGATGATGGAAACAATTTTTAACAATTAAATACAAGTTTATTAATAACAATAAAAAAAAAATTGAAATTAAGGTCTATGTGGCCACATATATAAACTAAGTCTTATACAATAAAAAAAATTATCACATTGATGATTTACATAATTACTATTCAAAATTTAAATTGTTACATGGATTTACATATATGTGCGCACAAACACACGATTTCTATTATACAATCAATCTATTTCAATTGACATTCAATAACAACAAAAAATGATTAAAATTTACATATGTGTTATAATTGACAACATACGCACATATACATGTGTGTGCATGAAATAATCTATTTGACTTGCTACAAAATAATTATCAAAATCTTAAATTATATAAAAATACAATAAATGATTAAAGTTTCAGTTAAATGAAATACATTTTACATACTAGGTTTACTGAAACATATATATATATATAATTTGCACAGATGTGTGATATATTAATTTATCTACATAACATTAGTATTTATCACAATAAAATTATTACAGATTATTCTTGCAATTTAATTCTCTTTGCTGAATAGTCTTTTTTTTTATTGAAACAAGTACTATCAAATTTTTGACAGATGATTGATTTAAAATGTCTTTCTCTTTTTTTTTTTTTGCAATAAACAAAAGATAAAATCGTTTTATAGAATTAAGAAAATATACATTTCAAAATGCCTTTCTGCTTGATTAGTTAATGCTGATGAAGTAAGCAAGGTGAGAGAGGAAAAGTGAATATGTGAACTGCAGGTCTTCATGCCATGATAAGTAGATAGTCAAGCATGGACTATCAAGTACCCAATGCTCCATGATGTTGTGAGAAAATACCTCATTTTAAGCACTGCCCCTTCTAAGTACCTAGACAGATCATCCTCAAAGAGTAGTATCCAGAAAAAAAAGGCATTGAGCCAACCCTGCTCATCTCTAGACTTAGGGGTATAAATGAGGTCTATTCATGAAATCAAGGCCTATTCATGAGGCCTATATATATTCATCACTGGACTAGTCTGGGAGCTCAACATCTAGGTCTAGACAGTGCTGAGCCTATACTTCAGAGCATCATGAACACACTGCATCCAGACAGCCCTGCTTAACTATACACCCCATCACAAACATAAAAAGTACAAATTCACATGTCACTTTTAAAATGTCATTTTAGTAAAGAAATTATTTAAAATTTTGTTATTATATATAACTCTACTCACCACATCTGTATATATGTTTATCTGGGCTTCTCTGCCTTTAGATAGTCAGCATATATATAATTATTTATTTAGCAAGCTGGTTCTTTTGGTCCATTAGAAAAATATAATCCATGTTTGTTGTCATCCTCAGGTAAACATATGCAATCCATGTAAAATCTTGATTTGTAGTTGGTCTCTTTCTATCTAGGATTATTCCAGGCAAGCAGCTGTCTTGGTTTGATAGATTTCAGGCAAGAAACAGTCCTCTCTAAGGCTATGAATTTCAGCACAAAGAAGTGGGTCATTTTTCTCCATGTAAATTCAAACTCCTGCTAAGGAAACAGTCTACTATCTTGCCTTCAGCTATATCAGTTTATGGTATCTATTCTGCCAACTCTATGGTCAGCTAAAACCAACTGCTGCCAACTTCAAGAAGCTGCAACAAAATATTATAACCAACTTCTCAGCTGACCCTTCTTACAAAAAACTATTATCCAAACTGTTCTCTTCAAAAATCACTATCCAGACTGGAGCTAATTTTGTTATCAGCTATTTTATAAAATTATATAAGGTGATAATAACACCTTGATTGAAAACAGAGTTTTTATTTTTATCTCTCTAATCCCTTTGAAAACATATACATGTTTTAATTAATTAAAAAAAATTTCAAAAACAAGTATTGTGTTTTTACATTTCACAATCAGAATAATAATAATAATAATAATATTTATCAGACCTTTTAAAAGTTTAATTTATAAAACAATATTTTAAATCAGAGTTATTATTTATTTATTTTTTTATTTCAATGAATGTAGAAAATATCTACTATAATTTTTGTCTGTGTTTATTTTTAGTTTTTCTTTATTTTATGTATATATTTATGCACACACAACTGGTTACAATATATTGAAACAGTAAGATTCACATTCGAATCTTAAGTTTCACCTTTTCTATCGTCTCTCACCCACCACCCTCTCCTACCCAAATTTAAACTTTTTTAGTATTGAATTGTGTGTGTAGCAATATTAAAAAATGTATAAATATATGTATAATTCACCACATACACACACGTTTCGATAACAAAATTTAAAGCAATAAATAAAAATAAATGATATAGTTTGTATTTCTCTTTTAGTTATATAATTTTAACCATTTATTTTAAATTATAAAGTTCGTTATTTATTGCTGTGTTTAAATTTCATATTTAATAATTTTGGAAATTGATTACAATTTAAGTAAAAGTAAAATAATTGTATATTCCCTTTTGTATTTGAAATTTTAAAAGTAATGGTCGGTGAGAGATAATAGATTAATTAAAAAGAAAAATTACCTAAAATCTTTAATTACAAAATGTAAAGGTAAAAATAAACTTGAACAATAGAAATGCAGCTTTCTATATAAATTAAACTTACAAGAATGTATTGATTCTCCTCGGGGTAAATGAGTGGATCCAAAAATAAAATCAAACAAAAGTGAAAAAGATAAGATCAAAGAAAGGAGGACATTTTGAATTTGCTAAGAACTTTTAGTTAAACTTTAGCTGTGCTCTTGATCAGTTGAGAGTCTCCAAAAATCATAAAGTAATTTACCTACCACAGTATGTTTGAGTAGAAAGCGCCCAGACTATTCTCCCCCGGAGATGGTTGATTGTATGCCGCTAACCTTCCCATTGCCTTCCACAAAATCAACCAAGAAGATCTGCTGCCCAAACAATTAGAAAGCTGCTGCTGCTGCTGTTAAACTAAATGAATAATCTAAATGCTGGAAAGAACTGCTACTTCTAAAATCATGAACAATTTGCTACTGAATCTGAAAACTTCTTATAAAACAGATACCTGTACCCCAAAGGCCTAGAGTACTCTAATTAATAATCATGCTATAGCTCATTCTCTATATAACTTGTAAAACTCTGAATTTAATGATTAATTTATTATATAAATTTCTTTAATAATCTAGCTTACCTACTTCTATCTTTTCTTGGGTACGTATTTCTAAATTTTACATTTTATTATCTAATTAGCATGTTTATATGATTTTCGACTGGACCTCACCAAATTTAAATATAGATTTTAATCAAGATGGTTGCCATATTGTCTAGCAACCTATTAATATATGTCATTATATACTCCTGTTGGCTGGTCAACTCGGAAATCTCCATAATTTTCTAAATGTAAATCCATGATTGCTTGAAACAGTGGATGTGTGCCTTGCAAATCCTCATTAATATTTACTTCTATAAATTACTTAATATTGGCATGCATTCAGTGATTCATTTATGTAGTGCAGGGGTCTACTACTTAGCAAATGGCTGACATATTAGTTATTAATACTCACCCAGCTTACCTATTGTTTTATATTTTATTAAGTTTTTAAGTAATAATTCCATAAATTGCATTTCTTTGAGAGTCAAAAATGTTCTTTATTAAATGTTGATGATGTAGGGCTGAGTTATAAAATATATTAAATCTTAGCAGAATAGTCTGTAAATTATACATGTGTTACATTTTAGAGATGCGATGACCTATTATAAGCCTTAGATACTCCGGATTCTTTAGGATTTAAATAAATCCCAGTCATCCTACACAAGCAGACATAATAAATGTTCCCACAGGGCTTGACGACCGTCATGCAATTAGGAGGTAATTGTGGCATGAACCACTTGCCCCTGATTATGCTTATGTGACACCTTATCTTTTGGGCCTACAGCAAATGCCAGCCCATTGTTATAAACTTATCCATGACTCCACAGTTTTAATATACTGCCACCCTCATATCGCCTTTCTAGATGCCCCACATGTTTTTGATTAACTTTATTACTCAATATATAACTTCGTCTCTGCATTAGTAACATAACTCACTCTCAAATAAATGTCTGTCCATAGTAATTAATAAAATATCTTCTTTAATTAAATAAATATATGTCTGCCATTACAATTATTAATTCTATTTTAGACTCTTACATTGCAAAGATATAAATCCTGAAGGCATGCTCATGAAATATTTGCTCGAGAATTTAGGTAGCTAGATTACACCAGCCACATAAATGTATCTCTTTGTAAAATATAACAGTATCAGAAATACCGCTACTAAGATTTTAAGATATGACAAAATATTTATTGATTAAATGATTTGGTATAAAATATTTTAAACAAAAAAATGTATCTCTTTGTAAAATATAATAGTATCGGAAATACTGCTGCTGAGATTTTAAATATAACAAAATATTATTGGTTAAATGATTTCATATAAAATATTTTAAATAAATAAATGTATATCTTTGTAAAGTATAACAGTATCGGAAATACCACTACTGAAATTTTAAATATAATAAAATATTAGTAATTAGATGATTTAGTATAAAATGTTTTAAATAAATAATTTCAAACTATATGTCTGCCATTACATCTTTATTTATTTAATTCCTATTCCATATAATATTTCCTCGATTCTGTAAAATATAAATGTTTAATATTAATGTTATTATTATTGGCTAACTTGAAAATAAAGTCTTGAATTGTTTGTATCTCCATGACCACCGTGCCTAAAGAAATATTTACTAATGTAGCATCAGATGCATTGTTTCGTAGATTGTATTGTGGAACCGATAAACTATATTCGAACTCAGTAGTACAGGTGGCTTTGCTACCTAGATGATGCTGCAGTTCTGTGTGGTGGTCAAATTCTGTACTATGTTAACAAATCACACGAATCTGACTATTACAATATTATACTTTATTATATAGTTCAAAAATTTGGAATTTAGACAGAATTTATTTAAGGGAAAAATTTTTAAATTTTCATATTTAGATTGTTTGTTTGATAAATTTTTAAAAGCCATTACAACACCTTGCATTTTATTTTGTTTATTGATAGGTTATGTTGGATTATTATTAAAAAAATCAAACACTTGGTTTGTTCCACTAGATGCAGTTTTTAAATATTTTGTCAATAGTGCAATTATGGAGAGGTTTTATTACAATCAAGAGAATTGCATTAAATAGCCTTATTATGAAATTTATTAAGAATTAAATATTTTGGTGTGCAATAATATCTTTTTTAAAATTATATTTTTTACTCATTCTGTTTTTCTTAGATTTGGATTGAAGTGTGGATTATGAATCAATTATAAGTTTTTATCTAGACAACAAAGCTAATTCCACATCCAAAGAAAAACTGTTTAGTAAAATGTGTAAAAAGATAACATTATTATTAATATTTTGCACTAGACAAAACTGGAATTGAACCTAAGAACCCACATTCCAGAGTCTATCACTTTACCATTATTCTAAATAGAATAAGATATATGAGTTCTGTAAAATATTATTGATAAACATAATTTCATCATACACAAATGACTGTAATTGAGGGAATATTTTTAAAATAAGTTTTATTTTTAAATAAATTATTAATAGTAATGTGTTACTTTTTATATAATTTACTATATTTAAATAAAAGTTATTGGGAAATCTAAACATTTTTATTTACATATAAATTTTATTAATTGTAGCAACAGAAGGGCATCGGACTATTTCATTGGTAGAGTATATATGCCCAGGCTCCAGCAAATGTCACAACAATTCTAAGTAAAGAAATATTCCTCTTATATTTAAATAAAAAATATTTAGAATCAGAATATATTCCTAACAGTAAAGTCATTCGTAATTCTAAACATTTGCATATAAGTTAGTAAATATCGTGACAAAATGGTATGGCCTATTCGATTTGGTACAATGATAAGAGTATATATGTAGTACATTTTGAGCATAGCCTTAAAATTGGAGGCTCAGGCAATTGTCACAATAAATCTAAGTAAAGAAATATTTCTCTCATATTTAAATAAAAAATATTTACTCACAACATATTTCTAATAATGAAGTGATTTGAAAATGTAAACATTTTCATTTACATATAAATCTTATTAGTTATCTTGGCATCTTGATGCCCCTACGATGAAGTGTTTTTGTGCCCACATAATCTGTGTATCCATACGTGACAGCCATATTCCATCCTCTATAGTGCATTGTGCATATTAATTTAATCTCATAAAATACTCTCTGGCTTTTGATTAGTGATTGTATGAAATGTGAATCTAATATTATTAGTTCAAATGATTGAGTGGTCAAGCAAGATACTTTCTTTTAGTGACCCATCTATATTTTTTGATGTTTAAAAACTTCAATAATAAAGATTTTAAATGTTGCTTATTGCATATTAGTTTATTAAAATATAAATTACACTAGGATTTTTTTGGTTATCTTGCATCTATGTAGGATATGTCAGAGGAATCTTTTGGTGGAGCATCTAACTTTGTAATAATATGGAAAAAGTACGTATTTTAAAATTAATTTAAATACATCAATTTTTAAAATTCATAATTATTAAATTGCTATGTTTTTTTTTTACATAATTTTAGCAATAACTGAAATACAGGCTTATTATATATCTGTATCAATATATGTAATATAAAGGGTATATGAGCACAGACTTTCACATGACCCACCACTCCCACTCTATCTCATATCACTGATACACTTGAACACATATATGTAAAAAATATAAATAATCACCAATATACGTATTTCATGCTAAACCAGAAATCATCAGTTGGTCTATATTATCATCTGTACACATCTATGCAATAAGTGCTCATATATATATATTAAGATAGCAAATCTTCATACTTTAATGGACAGGTTTCAACCCATTTCACCCTCCAACTTTTCAACTGTCCATCCAATTGAATCGAGTATTCAAAGGCCACCCTGAGACCGAGACGATTGTCACACACGTGTTGACCTAAAGTCAATCTAATCTCTGATGTACAGGACCTAATCCATTTAATATATATACAAGGGATGGGCAGGCATCTCTACTATGTAATAACTGAAATATAGGCTTATTATATACTTGTATCAATATATGTAATATGTGTCTGCCATTCCCTTGTATATGTATTAAATGGAATATGTCCTGTAGATCAGGGGTCAGATTGACTTTAGGTCGACATGGGTATGACAAAGAATCTCAGCCTCAGGGCGCCCTTTGAACGTTCCATCATTAGATTTTCAATTGGATGGATGGTTGAAGAGTTGGAGTGTGGAGTGGATTGAAGCCTGCTTATTAAAGTATGAAGATTGGATATCTTAATATATATCTGAGCACTTATTGCATATATGTGTAAATATGATAATCTGGACTAACTGATGATTGCATGAAATACATATATTGGTGATTATTTATCTTTTCGACATATATAAGTTCAAGTGTATCAGTGATATGAGATAGAATGGTGAGCGGTGGGTCATGTGAAAGTCTGTGCTCATATACCCTATATATTATAATTTTAATAAGTATGTAAAACATATGACAGTTCAGTTTAATTATATAAACTTTTTATATACAAGTAATTGCTTATTATTTTTTAATGTCTTTTAAATTTTAAAAAGAAATAATTTATAACCGTCATAAATGTCTAAGCTTCAAGTGAAGAAGATAAATTTCATTTCAATTTAAATATAACCTCTAGCAAATTAGACGAGCAAATGTTTTTACTGAGGGAAAAAAAAATTAGTAATAACAAAGTGAAATGAATCAATGACAGCTTGCATGTGAATATGTAGAAAGAACCATCAAATAAAAGGATTTCGTAAATTATAGATCTTTAATTTTGAGATTGAGTTATACAGTACTTAAGTTCTAAATGAAATTATCAGGAAAAGAAATCGTGATAATGATTGTCATTATAATTTCACTTTTCTTCAAAGTAAAGATGTCATAAGAAGCAAATTTATATGAATAAATGGTTAAAATTTGTAAGCTTTAAGAAAGTATTGAACATACTGCCATAAAAATTAGAAAATAAGAAACAAAATTTAAATAGAAAAACTAATTAAAAGAATATATTTAATAACAAATATGTGTGTGCTTGTCAAGCATTGGTGGTCGAGAGGTCAGCGACAGCTGCTTTACAAGCAGTTGTCCCGGGTTAGCGGGTTCGCTTCCCGGCTGATGCTATGACACATGAGAAAAAAGAAAACATGTGTGTACTTGTCAAATATACGCAAATGCATCCTTATGCATAAATACATTCACATTTATATAGCATAATAGTAAATATATATATATACTACTTTTTCCTTCTCTCACAAAATGCTTATTGCTGAATGATATTCAGAAGATAAGTAATAAATGAATACCGGTAATTATTTTTGTCTTTTTTTTATTTATAGAATACCTGTGCTTATTTTATCAAATCTTTTGTTTAAATAAAAATTATAAAAAGACTTTTAATTATATATACTTTTTCTCAAAACATATCCCATACTAACTTTTTCTTGGGATTAAGATTATGCTATTTGTTCCTATATACAAATTTTCTTTTGTAGGTATTTAACTTTCTTTTAATTTCCTTAATTAACTAAAGATTATGAAATATAAGAAAAATAAAGTATATTTTAAAAGTTATATTCAGATTAAATATTTACTGCCTTGCAGTTCATTCACTTTTATAATATTATTTGTTCTATACGATATTCACACACACATATAGTATATCTATCATATCTATCACAATGTATATGCAGGGCATAATGGGTGACAATAGCTAATCTTCTAGTCTATCTATTCAACATGAATATCTCACAAATGTTCTATAAAAATGTTTCATAATCTTTTGCTTTTAAAGAAACACAAAAATGAAATCTAAGCATTTTTTTTCTTTAAAACTTTTTAGATTTATGAAAAAATCAAAAAATCTTAGCTTATTCATCATTTTTTAAATCAATGATTACCTGAGTAAAATGACATGATTTTAATTATAAAGAATTTGCATATTTCATTTTCTAACCAGACACTAACATACACACACGTATGTCATTAAACTTCTTTTTTTGTTTAACATGATGTTATTTGGATCATAAATTTAATATTTTTTGACTATGTATGTTTTCAAAGTTTACATTTATTTATTACTTATATATGCACATGCTTTATAATGATTCATATCAAAGAAAGTTTGTTATTAATCGAAAGTAGACTTGTTGATTTCTCAAGAAATCAAGCAACAAATATTTTCTAATATTCAACCTATATATTTTCATGTTCACAGCTGCTATTATTACTTTATTATTTGCATGATAGGCAAAGTTAGCTAAGGTATTCATTTAAACATATCAGTTAGTATGGTGAGTTTGGCGAATTTTACTTATGAGTAAATGTTATCGTCTTTCTTCTCAGATGTCTAAAAGTTCTTAATTAAGATTTAATTTCAGTTTTTTTGAAGACAGATTGAATAAGTCAATATTGATTCTCTTTTTATTTATAAAATAAATGCCTGATGACTAAAAACAGAGAATTTTAAAAATTCTCTGCAACTGCCATTTGATTCTGGGTTTTAATATTAACTATATACAACTGTAAATAGAATAACATTCAAACGAAAGTAAATGATGATAAGTGTCTTCATTTTTGAATGAGACATATGATGGCTGACATTGTTTTACTATTTCAGCTTCAGTTACTGTGCTGTGAATTTTTACTTATCACCTTTGATATGAATGATTGATTTTGTTAGCAAATATGATTATAGCTTCTTGGTCCAGATTTTCAGTTTAAAATCTGTATGGCTAATGTCTTCATCAATGAAATTGAGAATATGTTATAGATTTAGTTTAGTCTTCATGAAATTTACTAAGCTTTGAGACTTAGATCTCATCTTTAACTATAATCTGTTTACATGTTTCTTCTTAATTGCTATTAAATTTCCATCATCACAATTTCTTGCAATTTGTCTCTAGTTTCTCAGCAAGTTTTTTTGATGATTGTTAATTAGTAATAAACACCCTCATCCAATACAATGGATTTACATAGCTTATACTTTTTACAATTTTTAAGAATTATTTATCTTGTATCTGACATTTCCAATTAATAACAGTATTAATGTGTACATATATTATTTATATATTTTAATATTGATAAATTAAATTTTGTATACATATGAAATTATTTACTAGATAATTCCTGTTTTTCAACAAAAATATTTTTTTTTTTGTTTAAACACTTAGTTTTGATTTTTTTTTAAACTATGCTGCATTTCACTCTTTTTCTTCAATAGGTTATTGACAGAATTGAATACATCTTGAACAAAAACTTCTTTAGTAAATATTAATACTTGATTTTTTCAATATTCGTTTCTTTAAAAACTTGCTCTTTTTTTGGAGATGAATTGATAAAAGATTTTATCTTAAATGTGACAAGTAGATAATTAACTGTTATTTTCTCAATTTGTTCCTGAATTGTACTGTACTTCATCTTGCTTTTATTTCAAATTAGCTTATTTTCAAACACTGTAAAGAAATTTTCCTATGCATTGAATGAATCCAGTCATTTGTTGATTATAGTGACTTCAGCTCTTGGTATTATTTTTATTAGACTTTTAAAAAAATATCTTAATTTGTTGCTCTTTTACTGAGTTCAAATAATTTGGCTACCTTTTTTGAAATGCTCTCAATAGCTGTCTAGATGATCCATTTCAAATTATCATCAAGTTATAACTTTAATGTTTGTTAGAGATTAATTACGTGGATTTTATAACTTAACTGACACCGGCACTCATATAAAGTTTTGGAATATATTAGTGCAAGTGAATTATGATGAGTGCTTAAGTGTTATCCATTATAAAGTAGAAATGTTATTTCTAAAATTGATATGGTAACAAATATAACAAGAATAAATATCTTATATTTATAGAAATATATAGCAATTGTACTTTGATAGTGATTTTGCATAGTCATATTCCTGGTGGTGACAGATGACTTTAAAACATCACATGATAATTTTCTAAAGATAATATTTTTTCATAGTGTTTTTTAAAAACCATTGTAAGTTTTCTGGTAAAAATCAGTAGCGATATCCATTTATTATTAAATGAAATAATTAATGCCTGCCATAATTATAAAGTTTTCTTTAATTATTTGACCTCAATATCAATTCTGTGGATACTTTTCCATATTAGTTTGCTGCAGTCTATCTTGTTGATAGGAGGGAGAGATCACCTTCTTGTTGTCATAAAAATTGGATGAATAATATGGTCTTGAGTAATACACTTCCTGAGAATATACATATTGGATTTACATATACACTGGAATATCTTTACTCTTTTGGACATGCATTGTAGTTTTACTGTCTTGCTGATTCTTTTACCCTGATAATTTAACTGGTTTTTTTTTATAGATTGTGTTCACTCTTAAATTTTTGGCTTCTATGTGTTGAAATTAAGAGAATTAATAAAATAGATTATTTTTAAGAGAATTAGAAAAGTAATTATTAAAGCTAAATGTAAGATATAGGATAATTAAACCCAAATATACTAAAAAAATACAGGTTATCAGCATTACATCGTACTGGAGATTTAGTTCTCTTTGTTAATGGCAAAGAAGAGATAAGTAAATTACTTAAGATATGTGTAGAAAAAGTACAGAAATGGATACTAATTTTAATGAATTAAAAATCAAAGGAACTGATTATGGATAATGGCAGAAAATGAAAAAAAAAAGAGTGGAAATGAGAAAATATTGGATAGAAGAAATGAAGCATTATACTTATTAGATGATTAAAGTTAATAACAAAATGGAATGTTTGTTAGAATAGAGAAAAAAATTGATAATAAAAGTAAAAAGAAAACAAATTTTTTAAAAAACTGACCATATCAGTCTTAGAATTCATATGCATTTGCAGGAAATATGAGGATTGTAGATAAAGTTTTATATGGAAATGCCAAGAACAAATTAAAATTGATTGTAAACTTATAGTTTATGGATAGGATAATTGTAATCGGATGATATTTTAGACAAATCATTTAAGACAGGTCTTAAAATATATATAAAAAAGTAGATGGGGAATTCATCTCAATGCACCCATACAAAAATTGGTATGAATATTTTAATAAAAAATAGACAAACTACATGCTATTAAACATCACATGATCACCATTTCTTATGCTTACTCAAGCTGTTTACACAGATGCTAAACTCTCCGTATAGTAGTGCCACCAGTGCATCCATTGATTACTTTAGCTTATACTGGTAGCACTACTGTATGGAGAGTTTAACCTCTGTGGACAAACTGTATGTTAAGATTTGGAATTGAAAAATAAAAAAATTAATAAGTAAAATGAGAAAATGTCATGGAAGCTAAAAATATATGTGGTTAAAAAACACTCCATGTATATGGTATCATAGCAAGAATTAACAATGAAATTGAAGATATTTATGATAACAATAAAGAAAGTGATTAATTAAGGCTGAAACAAAAGATATGAAGACCAAGGACTAAACTAAAAAATGGAGGAAATATTTAAATTTATCATGTGATCTACAAATCACATAAACTTCACTATTAAAATGTAGCAGTTTTCAGAATACTAAAAAAGAAATGATGAAAATATAAAATGATGGAAATATACCTACATATAAAGAGAGAAATTTATGGTTAGAGTAGTTGAAAAGTAAAACGAAAATAGGACTAAAATAGTGGAGAAATGAAAAGAATTCTTGAGAAATGGGATATAAGAAATAGTGATTAAGATTTTTATGAATACCTTGTATATATATTAACAATGCCTAATATAGATTAAGATGTCTTGAAATAAAGATTAATTATGATACATCACATTGTATTACATGTTCAAATTTTGTATTGATTTTAAATTAAACAATCTAAATATTTTATAATATTGATATGGTAATATAGACAGAAGAAATGGTTATATAATAAGTATATATAATAATCAGATACTTTAAATTAAAATCAATATTTACCAATATATTTTTCTATTTTATATATATATATAAACAGATATTAGTGAGTATTTTATTTATATTTTATTTGTGCATATGTATACAATATATATGACACGAAAGAATCAAAAGTATACTTGGTGATAATAATTTAATAAACATTTAAACTCTGATTTAGTATTTCTTATTATATTAGTATAATAATTATGGAAGAGTATCAATATATATATATACACAATGAAATCAATATATATATATACACAATGAAAGTAAGAAAATAGGACCAAAGATAAATAGCCTCTACTAAACTCACATTGCACGTGGCTCCTCTCTCTCTCTCTAGGTTTTTTACAATCTTTTGGGATTCAGTTTAAGACTTCAATTACCAATTTATTATAATTTTTTTTAGCAGTATGCCCAACCCAGTTTTATTTCAGTCTCTTAATTTTTCAGTGATATCAATAATAACCATTTATTTCTCTTACCCAAGCATTTCACTTTTAATCCCTTTTTGTTTTTTCCAATGTACATCTCTCCATATTTTAATGGGTAATCTGAAATCTTTGCATTAGTCTTCATTTTAAGTGATGAAGTCTTAAATTCAGAAATAAGATCTAATAAAATGCATATATTAAAAATCTTCCTTTTCAAGTACATAGACATATTTTCTTTTAATATTATTTCCCAAAAGTACTTCATCAAACTTTAACTCTATGACTCATTTAATTCATGCTCTCATCTGTATTAACAACCTGATCAAGATATTCAAAGTTATTAATTTCTTCAAATTCATGATATCTTTTTCTGAAAAAATCCATTGAATATTATTTTAGTCTTTTTAGTATATATTTTTTTAAGTTGTATTTTTTTACTTTTGCCTGATAACTCTTGTAATCTTTCCTGAAGATCTGAAAAGATTATTTGTATAGTTAACCACATCATTTGAAAAAAATAGAAAACTTAAATAGTCTCCATGTATTCTCTGAATTTTCTATTTTTATCCATGGAATATGTAAAACTGTTATAAAAATGTTGAAAATATGAATCAGCTTTTATCAACATTAATCTTCTTAATGTAATGTAATATAATCACTGACATAACATTTGGTAAATATTTTAATAGAATGATAATCTACATCCAAGTTCTCAGGGTCATCTTTTTTATTCCAGTGGTCTAATTCCATTCACACTTTTCTTTATCTCTTCAGGAATTTAATTCCCTGCAAAATTTATTTTTCTTATACAGTAATTAATTTACAATATTAATCATAACTCACATACAAGACATGGTTTTATCTTTAATATAGCATTCATTTTTGGTTTGTGAACTAACATAATTTCATTAACCAAAACAAATGAATACTTCACAAAATTTAAACAATCTCTTAACTTTTATTCTTTTTTCACTTAGTAAGTTCATATTGGTGATTGACATTCCAATCAGCCATATTTAATTTAGGGAGATGAAATATTATATCTTTCTTCCTCCCTAATTACAGTTAATTGCATTTTTTTCTTATCTTGAAAAAATCTACTCTATACATTTTCGTTGATTATGGAGTGGTTACAATAAAAATAATAATAATAATAAACCTTATCTTGCATTGTTAGCCGAGAGGTATCGCAGCCACCATGCAAGCAAGTAGTTGGTTGCAGACGGTTGTGGGTTAGCGTCCCGGCCGATGCTATGACATATGAAAAAAATATACAATAATAATAAACCTTGCTTATTTAATAATAAAAAAATGTACATTTTAAAAAATATATATTGTTATTATATTACAAATGAATAAATAAATAGATAAAGTGTTGGGCATATCCTGGCACCTCACTGATGAAACCAGTAGGAGAAAACAGTCTGGGGTTGATCATATTCTGCAAAGCTTGTTAAGAGTTTATTTGTGAACTCTTTATAAATTATTATTATTATATTCTATAAAATATACTTTTCTCTCAGCAATCTTCTTTCATGATAGAATGCCAAACACACATAGGATGAAAAATAACTGTACAATATAAATTATAAGAAAAATGCTAATATATTGGATTACTATTGATATGCATCATATAAAATCATCACATAAATTTTTTTTATAATTCTAGGAAGTCAGAAATGATAAATCAAAGTTTTCAGGCATTTGAAATATTTAATTTAAGCAATAATGTGTTAATATCTGAAAGAACAGTGAGAATCATTAATTGAATTTACAGGAATGGTGTGATAAAGTATAAAAATAAAACTTTTATGCTAAATCTATGTGATATGAAGCATCATAGTTATTTCTTTTTTGGAATCAGAAATCTCTCAGCCACTATGCTCAGAGAAACCTGTTAGCCACCTTATTTTTCCTTTTCATTCCCCACCCTAAATTTTTACCATATTCTTCTCTATCCTGCTCCATCCCATTTCCACAACATAATCTTTGTCAACTCCATGGCCTTTATATCTAAATCCCCTTTATCTTTTCTCAAACCCAGCATAAAAACCAAGAACCCACTTTCTGTATAATCACTATGTTTATATCTATTCATTATTTATACCCTTTCTGCTTACAGACATTTACATTCAATTAACAGATGTCTAATATTTTCTATGGCTTTCCTTACATAACTTGCAGACTAAATTACCCATATTTATTGATTTATGTATATATTCCTTTTTTTTAAAGATCTTGTTAGAGCCTTAAACAGTAAACTAATTTCCTTGCTATTATCTAAATTAACTAACACTCACTATTCTGTTTACTTCTAAATATATTTAAACTCTTTTTACTCTCTATACGAGTTCTCCATCTGTCCAACTCCCCTATTTTTTATTAATGCATCTATTCTTTTATCCCATTCCTTGCCACTATAACATTCAACAATTCTCCTAAGACAATCACCCCACCTTTTGTATAAGTATATTGACATAAATTCTTTATCCAAATCTTCTGAATATTGTATTACCTTTCTCACCCATCTTGTTTAATCATAAACCCACTTAAATACTAGTTTGGCTATTCTCTTATTATCAATAAATTGCAATCTACCAAACATTTTCATTTTGCTTTTTGCATGTTTTATATAAAAACTTGACCATCCTATCTCTCCTTGAATTGCCTTCTTTGCTGTCCACACATCTGCATCTAATGCACATCCTCCTAGTTTTCTTTGTACTTTTTCTAAGTAATCTAACACCCCTTTATTAATTCATAACAGATCATTACCATATGTTAACCCTGCTACTGCCACTCCCATATAATTCTAGCTACATCATATTTATTATATGAAAACACTGTTAATTTCTTTATCAGTCTCTTTCTTATTAGAAGCAGATGCTGCCATCTATGGCAGATTCTAATTAAAGTAATGCAAACTTTAATTTCCTTTTTCATTTTTATATTTAATAAATAAGTAAATAAATGGAAAATATATATCTTTGTGAAGATGATAGAATCTCTGAAAATTTATATATTTAATATTAATGTATAAAATTTTATAGGACTAAATTGAATATATATGTGACTAAATGCAATGGAAAGTTTCTGTGAGTGGTTTACTATTTTTAATTATATCTGAACTACACATGGGGTTAAAAATTATATATAATTAAAATAACCATGAGTGATTGGTGTTATTAGTGTGGAATGATTATGATTAGAAATAATAGAACCTAACAGTAGAAATTTGTGGCAATGGATATTATTTTTCTATATTCATACCGAATAATTATTTGAACATATTTAATAAAAAATGTGTTTCTAAATAAAATAATGGTAATGATATGTAAGTGATAATGCTTGTTACAATAACTTTTCTTGAATATCTTTTGATCATTGCCATTTTTGGTGTACTATCTTGAGCACCATTATATGCCATAGATATCAATATATTTCACCACAATTGCCATTATATTGCACAATTTCTTTTAAATAGGAACTATAAAATTTCCATCTACTTTAGTTCAGTTCTGTAATATGCATGTATAGTATTTAAATGTAAGTATACAATTATTATAACTAAGTATTCACAAACTAAATAAAGCTTAAGTTTTAAATTAAAATTAATGATAAGGTGTTTTATTTAAATAAATAAACAAATGAATTAATTCAATCTAGAAAAATAAAGTAATGGATGAATGATTTAAACCACTAAACATCACATGATCACCATTTCTTATGCTTGCTCACAACTGTTATAAAACAGGCAAAACTCTCCATACAGCAGTGCCACTCAGTGCAAGCCAGAGTAATCAATGAATGCCAGAAGGCTTGTGCATAAAATGCCTATCTACATTGATTACTCTGGCTTGCACTAAGTGGCACTACTATATGGAGAGTATTGCCTGTTTTAATAACAGTTATGAGCAAGCATAGGAAATGGTGATCATGTGATGTTTGGTGGAATACCAATCCTGCCTAGTAGGATAGGGGTGGCTATGGTTATTAAAGAACCAAAGATACCAGAATGTATGGGTATTGAACTGAGTTCAGACCTATATGACTACATAAGCTAAGGAAGTTAGATTGAAAGTATTATTGTGTTTTCAATTTTATTCTCATAGTTTTGTAGTTAAGTAGAGATAAAATGTGGCTGCTGGAGGGTTGCATTAGATCCTAAGATCTAGATGCAGTGCTCTCAGATTCAATACTCCTCACTTTATGGGGATATTGGATGAGTAGGCACTAGATAGGGATTTTATGCACAAGCCTTCAGGCAACCATTGATTACTCTGGTTTTCACTGAGTGGCACTACTGTATGGAGAGTTTTGCCTGTTTTAATGAATGATTTAAATTGGCACAACTAAATTAATTAACTATTGAATGTGTTCAGGAAAATATTAACATAAAAAACCTAATACATATATATTTAATTTTATTTTACAATTGAATGAATATAAGTAAACACTACAAACAATGTATTGAGAGCAAAGGTTTATTAATGCGGACAATTATGAAGTGCTTAGCAAGTTTTCAACTGGATTCAGTCATACTTGTTCAACCAAGTCAATTTTAAATTAATAAAAAAAAAAAACAGATTTTAAACATTTGAATCCAATCTTATTGTAAGTCCTTCTAATATTTAGTTCGAATACGTAGGCAAACTTTTAACATATCCAATAATGATATATCTAACTTTCCTAGCTATATTTGTTATTATAACAACAACAAAAAATATTATATAGTTAAGTCTTATAAAAAATTTCACTTATGCTTTTATCCATTTTGTTTTTTTCTATAATTGGTTTATCTCAATATTATTTCTCCCCCATTTTTTTTATAGCTATAATCAATAATTTGTTTTAAAATATATAAACAGTATTTTTTTAAAAAATCATAAGAAAACAAAATGAAACTCTGAAAATAACCAAGATATTAAATAAATAGAAAAATTAATTATATTAAGAAAAGAAGGCATATGGCTTTATTACTTGGGAGCTCATAAGAAGTTGGAGTGCCAGACCTGCGAGCACCAGAAGTTGAACGCTCTACCACTGCACCAAACAGCGCAGGGTATCATATTAATAATAGAACATAAACTGTTTTTTTTTGTCAAAATTTACCATAATAATGTTGACTGAATTGACATCAGTCAAAGATTCTTATTTTTCTTGTAGATAGATTTGAAATACCGGCATTCTTCATATACCTGGAACTTAATTGTAAATATAGGGGATTTGAACTCTGCAACCTTCAACTATCCACCCTATCTCATACTACTGCTACACATGACTGCATACATGTAGAAAAGATAAATAATCACCAATGTACATATTTCGTGCTAAACCAGCAGTCTAGATTATCATATCCCTTATATATATATAATCAGTGATCATATATGTATGGGAGATGATAATCTAGAACAACTGATGAGTGCTGGTTTAGCATGAAATACCTATATTGGTGATTATTTTTCTTTTATGTATGTGGTCATGTGTATCAGTAGTATGAGATAGTGTGGATAGTTGAAGGGTGTTTGAAAGTCTGTGTTCAAATCCTCTATATTTTCTTGTAGATATAACTTAAATCTTTCTCCTTTTATTATTATAATAATAATTCATGATCCAATAAAAAAATCATTCTGTTAATGAATAACAGATCTGAGACTTTGTCAATACACATGAATTAGAGATTTTTTACCTTCCAATAACCCAGATAATTATTGGTTAAAAGATTAAAGTTTTTGACTGATCCAATTAAAAATGTTACCCTCACCTCTTATATTTTCTGTTAAAAGATTTGACTTAAGATAATGATGTACATTCAATTTTAACTCAGCTGTTTTCGCCTTTGTACTTCATGAGTGTCTTTATAATGTAATAGGGACATACTTTAATTACTTCTTATAATGCTTCTTGCTGGAATAAAAAATCTGTCTATCCTCTCGCCCTCTGGGCCCTGCTGTCGTATTTCTTAAATTTATTTACTTAATGTCAGTTATAATTTTTTTAAATTGAAATTTCATGGCTACTTATAAGATATTTCAGCATTTAAAAAAATAATCTGTAAACGGCATTATCATTGTTGAAACTTTTAAAAATAAGTAATTAATTCAGCATTAAAGTGAATTTTTGGGAACAACTTAATTAGGAATACATTTTTTAAATGTTCAAATTTTTTTCCAGTTTAATGTTTGTCAGTTTACTAACGTACTTCTTTTTCTTTTTAAAAAAACATCTAGATTTATCCATTTGTCAAAACACCCATTTATTTCTTTTTTACAAATAAATAAACGAAAAAATTCTTAGTTATTGCTAGAGTTTGAATCATTTATCTACTTCACTTTTTATTTAGATTGTTAAACTATACTTAGAACATAAGCTTTCTCTCTCTATATAAAAACACATACACAAATATATATAAACAAAGTGCTTTGCTAATTTCTCAACAAGCTTATCTCTATCAGAAATCACACCCAAATCCCAGCCAATGATTTCGTGCTTTGGCACTCCTCAGTGAGGCTCTAGGATAGTTTCAGACTTATAATATATATTGTTATTATTTTCAAGCATTATTAGTTTATTGTCAGATGAAGGGCTGAATTTAATCAGGTTTCTTTGATACATGGGTTTTTTTTTCACATCAATTCTTATGTCTGCAATTCATGTTTTTTGTTTTTTTTTACAGTCTGATGGATTAAATTTTATTGTTTTGTCTTTTTTTTTGTCATTACTTCTAGTAATACATCTATTTCATCTCCATTTCAGCTCTTAATTATTTTAATGATGTTAATATATTTATATATTCTCTCACTATTTCATTTTTAATCTCTCCTTGATAATCACTATATACATTTCTCTCTGTTTTACTATAATCATCTACAGACTTTATCATTTTTTAATTGAGCACTTGAGTATTATCTTAAGTAAGTATTGCTAGATCAAATTTAGTTAAAAAAACTTATCTTTCATGCACATAGGCATATTTTTTTAAATATTGTTATACCTATCAAAAGCATGCCATCTAAATTTTAATTCTGTAATTAATTTTATCTACAATATTTTAATCTACTTCAATAATTTTATCAAAGTAGTTATAAATAATAATTTTTACTTTAGTTGTGCATCAGCCATTTTCATTTGTCATCTCTTTTCACTGGCAGAATCTCTTTGCAACCCCCTTTTCTGAGACATAACTCCTACACAACTCTTAAAACTTTTTGATTAGTTAAGAAATATAATTATAATTCATAATTTATGAAATAATAATTTTAATACAATCATGTATATAGGTACATATAATTTTATGTATACTGTAAAGCAATATAAAAAAATATATAATGAAAAGAGAATTTTTAAAAATTTAGTGATTAATGCAAAATTTGCATTTCCATAGAGCTCATAAATTGCTTTTATGTTTGGAATTACATTAAAAAATCAAAAAGCTGTAATTCATTATCTGGATTTAATATGACTGATATTATATTTTGATAACAATTAATTTTGAAAAACCAATTTCACATAAGTAGGATGATACAAATTTAAGCAAAACTTTTACTTTTTTTTTCAACAATTTAGAATGTTGATAATCAAAAATTTTGACAAATGAGTGATTTAAATTGAGTGCATTAATTTTGTCACTCAAAAAGGCATTTTTATATTTATTATTATGCAAGAGTGATATTTAAAATACATAATTAAGATATGATTAAAAAACAATGTACCTAAAAAATTGTGATAAAGAATTTAAAAGCAGAGTCTCACTTAATTTGCTCAAGTTTTGAGTCACATTGTATATCTTGATTCTATGTACTTGGGTTAATTTATATATCCAAGAATGACTGAAATTAAATGGAGGAAACAATGCTATTAATTTGCTTTACGTTGGAATATGAATTTGTCATTTTTTTTATTATGGTTATTTTGCAACACAATTATTTATTTTATTTTTACCTTTTTAAAAAAAGTTTATTGTTAGGCTTAAACTTTTTGAAAATTCCATGACTTGCAAAAAAATTTCAGTGACCCCTTAAGAAGTCATGACCCATAAATTGTGCACTACTGTTATAACTCATTAATGTAATTTATACTTTCCCTTTGTTTTCTTTGAAAAGCCATCGGCTCTTTGGTTGATTTGGATTTTTTTAATATTTATTTTTAATTCTACTTTTTGTGTTTTCACCTGATAACTTTCATGCAACCTGACACATTATTCGCAAAAACAATCATATTATCTACAAAATCTAGATAATTATTTCAATCAGTACTCAGTTTATATGAAAAAAGCAAATTGTCAAACTTTAATGGACAAGCTTCAGTCTTCCCCATCCTCCAATTCTTCAAACACCCAAATCACTGAAAAACCAATGATGGTACAAAGTTCTTACTGATTCCAATATTATTGTCATACTCATGTGGACTTTTAAGTCACTCTTACCCCTCACATATAGGATCTTAATATGTCTATTTAAATACACAGAAGAGGTTTGGGTAGAAAACAGGCTGAATATGTAATTCAAATATAAACATTATGTCCATACTAAACTTAATGTAATTAGAAAGGCATGCATGAGCACTGATGGTATATATGCATGGGAAATGGTGATCTGATGAGTGCTAGTTCCACCCAAAATACATATATTGGAGATCATTTATATTTTTTACATGCATGTGGTCATGTGTATCAGTTATATAAGATGGAGTGCATAGCTGTAGGGAGCTTGAAAGTCTGAGCAAGTCCCTAATTACATTAAGTTTAGTATAGACATTATATTGGAATGGTCATATTTGCACATTCATGCAACAAAATGCGGAGTTTTGGCAAATTATCCCAAAACTGATCTCAATGAGGAGTTGACACCTCGAATCAGATCTCATCTCAGTTCCTTCACCAATGCTCCATGATTTACTACCCTATGGATAGCATATATGAGGTTACACTGTCTCCTTTTGTTTGCAAGCCAGCAGATAGCACAGGGTAGAGTATGAGACTCAGGGAATAATCAATAAATTAGGAATTAACTAATAAACACACACATATATGGCTTACTGAGATAACACATATATTAATATTTAATATTAAAATAAATAGATTGGGATAAGATTTGGGAATGGATTGCAAATAACACACTAAACATTATTACAAGTTTAATATCTTTAATTTTAAATTATAAATTGATTAATACAAAGTGCATTGAGATTCTACACTAGCAGATGTTATACAACGGTGAGCTGAGTTAGTAGAGGGTCTCATTTTTTAGGATGCACTTTTAATCATTTAATTTATTATAATTAATATCTGTGGTTCATAATCATGCCTGAATGTGGTATGCCATCTATTCTAGGTTTGCTAGGAGTTAAATCTTACTAGAATGATGACTGACAAAATATAATTGACTTTGGTAGATCTGGTGTTCAGATCAGTGCTGAACTGAATAATATTATTATTGAGGTGGGATGAACTGGTAGTTGTAGCATGGCATTTGCAACTATAGCACTAAGACTAAAATAAAAATTATGGTCCCAAGGTATCATTATTCATGGGCTTTACTACCAAGTACTCAGTGCCCTAAAACTGTACATCTTGCTACATTAATAAAGAAAAATTTGCTCAGGGGCTTGGATTGACAACTCGAGTGTTCCAGCCTTAAAGCCAGTAACATTCTTGGCACTCTAAACCTGAAGGGATGGACAGGAGCAGTCTTAAACATGGACCCATCAGAGATATAGCAAGATGTTATGCACTCAATGTGCTTCATAAAGATACATTCACAATACTTATTACTAATACATATTTTTAATAACTAAATAAATGCACAAGAAAAATATATAGTTTCTGTCTGCAAAAATACCTTACTCAATTCACTTATTAGCATGATTAAAACATGCTAAAAGAGTTTTATTAAAGTAATCTAGTTTTAAGATTCAATCTGGATAGTTTATGAAATCAACTAAGGTGGAGAAAGCATATTTGGGGTTTAATTAATTTATTAATCATATGCTTTTATAATATCATTCTCACGATTATTAACTGTACATATTTATTAACATGCAAACCTTAAGAATAAGCTAAACATAGTAGCCTAACTGAATATACGTATATAGAATAGATATCAAAGCAGAGATTTATGTTTGCTAAAGAAGCAGCATAAATCATTTATGTGAGAGTTTCTAATCATTTCTCTAAATTATTAATATTACCAATCTCCATTTTGATTTATGGCATATCATAAATATCAATGCAATAAACAAATAATATAAAGAATAGGCTTGACTGCAGATAAGGACAATTTAGATATAATACCTGGTTACAGTTATTATGTTTAGGAGAATTTTTCAAATTATAATTATTTATTCAATAGCCAAGACAGTTACAATTATGATTATTAATTTAAAGTTACATTAAATTATTACAGAGTTTAGTTTAATTTATTAGAAACATTTAGAAGTTATAAATTATGAACATTCAATTATATAGCTAGCTTAAGAAACTTGTTAGAACAATTTTAATTTTAGATTTATTTTAGAGGGCTCTGCAGAAAGAAATGTTATGAATAATCTTCTTTTTTAGGCTGAGCTGTCCAGCACTGTTACATCTTTAGATGAGCTCTTTGACATCTTTTTGGCAGTCTGTATGTCTTGAACTCTTCCATTCCTATAGACCAGTTTTCCGAAGGAAGACAGCAAAGTTTGTGGCCTCTAGTCACTTCTTTCCATTGTCAAAATGGCCATAGCTCTTGTCAACAAGTGCTTTATTTATTAAGAGAATGAAATTTCAATGCTATTAACTTGTTTATAGTTTATAAGTTTTAATCTTGAAAATTTAACATAGTTTTATTACTTTTAAAATTCAGTGTCAAGATTTTAGAAAAGAAAGGCAAAATCTAAATGAATAGTAAAATAGTGCTGATTGAATGATTTTGCTTTGTCTTAAAATTTATTTTAAATCTATTTTAAAATCTGTTCTTGGTTCTCACACAAATTAAACCAGGTGCATGTGGCATGATATTTTCCAAGAAACAGGCAATCTTTTCAAACAGATTTAAGTTTTATAAACATTGTTATATATATAATCTTATCAACTCTAGAATTAAAATTATATGTGAGTTTTAAAGCTAAATAATGAATAAATTTATACATTTTCATTTTAATAAATTAAAGGTTTATAATTAATAATTTGGTTTTAACGCTAATAAACAGTTTTGCGTTACAGCTCCCTCGCATATATATGTGTTCATACATATATAATAATGTCTACACAGATACCTGCTTAATATAAATATATGAATATACACAATATACATATACATATTAAATGTAAATATATATGAACTTGGAGGGATTTAAATATAGGATAAGCATTACTATGAAACATAGTAGGTGAAAGGGGAGGCCAGTCAATAAATACCATTTCAATATTTATATTTGAATATTACATATTCAGCCTGTATTCTTCCCATTCCCCTTCTGTGTATTTAAATGTACATATTAAGGTCCTATATGTGAGGAATCATAATGACTAAAGTTAAAATGGATGTGACAATAACATTGGCTTCAACAGAAGTGTTTAGTGTTTAATTATTGGATTTTTCAATGATATGAATGGCTGAAGAATTGGAGGGTGGAGAAGATTAAAGCTTGTCCATTAAAGTTTGAAGATTTGCTATCTTAGTATAAACTGAGCACTAATTGTATATTTGTGTGGGAGATGGTGATCTAGACTTGCTGATGATTTCTAGTTCAGCACAAAGTAGGTTTATTGGTGATCATTTATCTTTTTCACATATATGTGATCATGTGTAGCAGTTGTATTGGATGGAGTGCATAGCTGTAGGGAGCTTGAAAGTCTTAGTTGTAGTTCTTTCAAATTACATTAAGTTTAGTATAGACATTATATTTATATTTGAATATTATATACATATATTGAAGCAATATTATATATGCTTCATGTCTGTAATTTAAAAATTCGAAGGAATTTTTAAAAGTAAAGATTTTCAACACTTTTAATAAATGAAAATTATATATATATGCACAGATAAATGTAAACGGTATTATTAATTATAAGTTTATTTTAGAAGTATAATAAAATGAAATGTGTTTTTTTTTTAAATTAACAATTATAAAGTGGAAATGACATTATTTTTAAAAATATATTTAAAATTCTTATAAGCAGATCGATTAGTTAAGGAGGTAAGTATTTGATGTAATTTAATTTAGTAATACCTTTTAAAGATAAAATTTTGTAAATGTCATGATTGGATAAATAAGCCATGGACCAAAATGAAGTTTAATACCACCAATAAATCAATGGATTGAAATGATTGATGTTGGATCCAATTTTACTGATAAACTAACTTCAGGAACTATAATCAGAGCTTATAAATCATTGTGCTCAATATATTCTGATTGTTGAACTATTGTTGATTATTGCTGAACCATTATCACTGCTGATTAGTTCTTGATTGTGTCTTCATATATAATTATTGTTCTTGGTGTTGAAAAATATAACGGAAGAGTAGAGAAGCCACAATCTGCTTCACTCTTGCCAGCCAGCAGGGCACAGATCAAGGATCCATGGAGATGTATGGAAAGAAGCCATTAGCTAATGTAGAAACATTGTCGTGTCCATTATACACCTAAACTTTGAGGGTCTACTGCTTTGGGAAGAATCCAGCCATTAATAAACAAGTAACTATTGTCCAATGCTGCCTCTCAAATTGAGAACAATATGAGTAAAGCCTATCAATACCATAGCTATGGTTGAATAAATGAAATTCAATAAAAGTGTATCAATATTTGAAGTCTGAGCTCAAACTTTTGGTTACAAAAGAAAATGAGTGTGAACTTTAAAATATATTCTTACAGTACTAACATTAAGTATTTATATCTATTATCTTGAAAATATTTTATAAATTATTGTTATTATTGATTTTATAAATCTGTTTATAAACTAGTATGACAAAGAATTACCCTCTCATTTTATTTAATTACACCACAATTCAGTCAGTGTAAATCTAAGAGAAGTGTAAATTTTTATGTAAAGCAATTAGCTTTTTATCACAATCCTTGGCCATGCGAAGAAAGATTTAGTATTTTAAAACTAGTCATGTCCACTACCTGTAAATATAAAAATTATCAAAATAATAATTTAATCATAGTTTGATGAACTCGAGATCGGAAACAAAACAGGTTGCATAGAAAGAATAATTTAATATTGTTTTATTATCTGTTAATAGTTTACAGTTTTAATCAACTATCCTAACAGATTTGGGGAAGGATAATTTGGGTGTATTGATATAAGTGAACTGCTGCAACTTTATTTCAGGCTGCTTTCTGTATATCTGAGATTCGTTTGTATGTGTTTTACTTATTCATAAATGATTGTTATATCATTGTGATTGCTGTTCACTTGCAGTCATTATTTTGTGGGGTGTGGTAGATGGGCATTCTGCTTTATTTTTTTGTACATCTTGGATGATACCATTTTGTGACTGCCAGTCACTCTTATACTTAGTCCCTTTACAATAGTATGTGATAGAAGAAAATTCCTATCATATAGCATATTCCTAACTCACATGTATTTATTTATTCAAAAATAATGTAATGCAGATGTGGTGTTCTTGCATCTTACATTTGCACATATAGAATTTAATTAATTACCTGTATTACAACCTGAAAGTATTTATAGTAATCCACTTCTTTAAATAGTTAATGAATGTAGCATATACTCAAACTGTATATTTATTAACTCTTAAAACTAATAATAAATAGTTATAATCGTTAGTCTATGCAGCAAGTTTATCTCTGTTCATAAACAATTAAAAATGTTTTATACCATATTACACTGTATATTATCTGTGCATAAACTTAATTATTGAATCCATAAATAGCTAATCATACTAACTTATTTATTAACAATCCAGTTAATTTATGCTATTGTGTGTTATAAAATTATATATATATATGTAAATAAATTGTAGTGGCTCATTATCTTTAGCGTTTGTCATTATTTTGCAGTCAATAATTTAATTAGAACATGATAGAGAGTTTCATGTGTCTATCTAATCTTAGCATGCTATAAAAAGAAAATGTTTATTCAGTGATGTCGGAAATGTGTAGATCCCATTCAAAATGTCAGGAATGTGTAGATCATATTCAAATTTCTCTTGGGCGATTTGTACATGAGATGTACACATTTAACAGTTGCAATATATATATATATGTTGAAATTAATGTCCTCATGAGTGGATGATGTTATATAAAAGGTTTTCAGGAGCAATTGTATTTACTAAAATAATATTAGAATAAATATACCATTTTGATTAGATAATCCTCAACTAGGTGAAAAAACAATAATAATTAAGCAGTTGTATCGGAGACAATTGTATCATGTAATTATAACAACCATGTGATATATAATTGTCTCTGTTACAACCCCATTATTATTACAATTTTCCCACCCAGTTGAGAGCAAGTGTTATCTTGTCAAAATATCTGTATATTTAATATTATTTTATAAATATGGTTGCTTTCTAAAACATATTTTATATATTGTTCTAGATAACACTAGATAAAAAGATCTCAAATACAATAAAAAAGGGGCCATTTTCTTACTATAAAAAGTTGTTGAACATGGCAGCTAGAGGGCAGTTCAATTACTATATAAAATAGATTTGGTAAATTTTGCATGACATTATTTATATTCAATGACATTACATATATGTATATATATATATATGTGTGTGTAATTTTTTCACATGCTTTGTGATATTTTTTTAAAAGCCATAATATAACAGGCAATATGCAAATGCTTTAAAGCACTAATTGCTTGAAGAAGGTGCAATATTATTTACTGTGTTTGAGAACCAATCAGCTATCATTTAGTTTTGGTAACAGAGGGAAAGAGTTGCACCAAATGTTTGATCTGTCTACAATATTAAAGCATATCAATATAACTTTCTCTTTTTGCTTTTAGTAATGATAATTTTTTTAAAAACTGAAATTATTTTCCTACTCATGACAACTATTCCTTTACAAAATATGATTAATCAGAATTAACCATTAATTAATATATTGTATCTGTATTCACTATCACTATCAATCCATTTCAAAATAAAGATTTTTCCAAATCCAAATTTCTCCAAACCAATGCTTTTCTTCTCTTCATCATTCTATTAAACTTCCTTATCTCTTCCATTCATCTCACATATAGTTTCTTTCAAATTCTTTTATAATCTCTTGGATTCTATTTGAAAATTTTAACTCTCCTAATATCATTTCTTCTAGAAATATGTCCAGTGCAGTTACAATCATATTATTTACAAAATTTAGATGATTTAAATAAGCACCATTTTATGATTCTCTTAGATTTCCATTTTAATCAATAAAATATTTCCATAAAAATATTCTAAAAATTGTGAAGATATGAAATGTATTTACTGACTTTTACTAATGTCTGGTTTTTTTTAGCATCATGTAATCTAATAATATTGTTCCTGCATTTTGGTGATCTTCATAATCATAGGTCTTTTTGTAATTTACAAATCCATAGCATGTTCTTTGTTTATTTCTATAATTTCTCTTAATATTTAAAAGGGAGTCACTGAATTAAAATCACTTTTAAATTCCACTTATTCTATTTCAATTGATTTGAATGCTAAATTCATTGTAGATTAGTTGTAACGATCTTATTAAAGATTTGTATATGTATAACTAATATGATTTTAATTCATTTTATATTTGTTTCACTATCCTTAAAATATCATTACCCTAGTACATTTTTTTTTCCATATGTCATACCCTAGTACATTTCGCCTATCATTTAATACATTTTTAAAATTTGACACTTGATATATAATTTTGTCAACAATTTCTCTATTTTTCACCTGTTTTTTTTTTCTAAAGGCACCAATAAAAATTCCACCACTTTCTGGAGCTTTTCCATTCTTTATAGATTAAATTATGTGTCCGACCTTTTCTTTTCGCTTAAATAGTTTGGCAATTTAAAAGTTATTATAATTGTAAAAAATAATTTTGCTTTTATATTCTTCTTTATTATTATTATTATTATTATTATTATTATTATCTTTTTTAATAATAGTGCCAAGTTTTATTATTATATTATTATTATTATTATTATTATTATTATTATTATTATTATTATTATTATTATTATTATTATTATTATTATTATTATTATTATTATTATTATTATTATTATTATTATTATTATTATTATTATTATTATTATTATTATTATTATTATTATTATTATTATTATTATTATTATTATTATTATTATTATTATTATTATTATTATTATTATTATTATTATTATTATTATTATTATTATTATTATTATTATTATTATTATTATTATTATTATTATTATTATCTTTTTTAATAATAGTGCCAAGTTTTCTTCCTGTTGTTCAAATAACTTTCCTTTTAATGCTAGGATGTTATATTATATATACTTTTAAGATTTATAGTCTTTTCTATTGCTTTTCTTGCCCATTCCAGTTATATTTATTCTTATCATCACTAACCCATTTTTTTATATTTTTAGATCTTCATTTCATGTAAATAAACCATTTTAAAATAGTTTTACATTCTTTCTTTTTAGATTGCCCTTATCTTAGTTAAATATTTATTGGTAACTTGCTTTTTTTTTGTATGGATATATATATATATATAGTTGATCTTAATACATTATCAAGTTTTAATTTAAATTCATTGAAATGGTTTTGAATGTGAGAAATATCAACTGTGAAATACTGCTTTTCTTAATAATTTTTGGTCTCTCTAGTTTTGCATTAACTTATATCTTACATCTCATTAGTCAATGATCATTTCCTGCATTGAATTTATTAAGGATATTACTATTTTCTGTTAGTCAAAGTATAATACAATTCTTCTGTATTTTATCTAGATGCTTCTATATTCACTTTCATTTAGCAATTTTTTTCAAAGAAAGAATCCACAGTTTTTTCTTTTTCTGCAAACTCCACATTTCTATATACATGCTTATTTCTGTCACTATAACCAAATATATCCACAGAATTTTCATCTTTCAAATGTTTAACAATTCTCACATAAAGTTTCCCATGACAACTTTAAAATATTTAGTCTGATCAAAAGACTGTTGTATATCTATATAAAAATCCTTTACTTCTTCATCACATTAAGAACCTGTTGGTGCATAATCTTGGATTGAATAACTGATTTTACCATTCTGTCTCATACACCATTAATTGCCACAATGTTATTCTTTCACTTTTTGTTTATAATGAATTCTAATCCATTTGTGCTTCCAGTATTATGCTTTTATAGTACAGTTCATGTTCACTTTTTAAATCAAGTGTCTCTTCACTTTCTTTTAACTTTACAAAATCCAATAATGTCCCATTTAATATTAGACGCTTCTTCCAATTCTTGTAATTTTCCTTTACTTTAAAGTGATCTGCAGTTGTAAATCCCTAAATAAAAGTTTGTCATTAAATGATAGCCTGGATCTGCAATTAGGAGATTCTTAGTACCCTCTGACTTTGGCCACCAACTGCTATCTTGGCTGATGACTTTACATCTCCTGAAAATAAGGCCTATGATTCAGTTTTGTCTACCATCATTGTGAATATCTATTTTTAAAAAAGTTCATTTACACATATTCAGTCTTCTTTCAAAAAAATGCAACTGATATTTCAGTTAAGAGTTACCAGGAAACTGAGAAGAAAGTTCATGGTTTTTCTTAAACTTAGATGTAAAAAGCCAATAAACTCATCACATTGGATGGTGCATTTTGGTGAGCAGCCCATCATTGTTAGATAGTTGCAATAACAAAAACTATGAAATGGACAATAGGAATTTTCCCTACTTGGTTCTTTTTAAGACTTCAAATAGAAATCGAAGGAATCTCATTTCAATTAACTGCAAACACCTTTCTGAAAATTGGTTTCAAATATTAACAGATTTTGAATATGGTTCAGATTTGAATACAAATCAATAAGAAGATAACTGACATACATTTAAAAACTGCAATAAAATATTTCAATAATCCAATCAAATTTCTGTTGAGACAAGACAATTTATAAAAGAAAAGAAAAAAATATGAAAATATATAAAAATGATGCATTAAGAAGAATTGAATATCTAGAACTTTAAAAAATAGAATGAAAAAAATTTAATAATGATACAAGAAAATATAATTGTGAATGAGCAAGGAAGGCTATAGAAGAGAATAAAAGTCTGAAACATGTGAAATAACATTTTGATATTGGTAGGAAACTTATTTATGCAATAAGAAGGAAAGATGGAATTATTACAAAAGGTAGAGATATCATTAAATGTTTAAAAAAATTCTATCAAAAATTATATAGCAATAAAGAATAAGAAAAAATATATCTTCTAAATAACCCAGGATTTTAAATGAAAACGTGAGACATCTAATTAAATCTATGAAGAAGAGAGAACACGCTCCAGGTCATAATGGAATTATAATCCATATATTAAAAAAAGCAGGTGAAGAAATAGAAAACATTTTTGGCAATATTATATACCAAATGTTTAAATAATAAAAATGTACCAGATGATTGGAAAAATATAATATTAATATTTTAAAAAGTTGATAAAGAAGAATTAGAAATTACAGACTTTTGTCATATATCAAATGCATTGACCAGGAATCAAACCCAGGCCAGCTGCTTGGAAGGCAGCTAAGCTAATCACACAAGACCACCAATGTTTGACTAGAAATTACAGACTTATCAATCTTTTATCACTTTTATACAAAATTTTTAATCAACCACAAGAACAAGCTGAATTTGAAATTGGGTTTAATACAGTGAATCATATTTAATTATTGAAAGAAACTGAATGTGAGTTACTATTATCTTTGGATTTGTAGATTATGAAAAAAATATTTGATTCTATAAGCATTTTTTAATGATTAAAGCAATGGATCATCAAGATATAGACTAAGATATTGTCATATTCTGAAGAATATTTATGAAAATATGACAGCAATGATTAAATTACTTAATGATAATAAAAAGAATAATATTGGGAAGAGTATAGGCTGGCTCCATATCTTCAAAATTTTTTAGGGCAGTTCTGCAATGAGTATTTTGTGGATTAAAAAAGAAAGCTGAGGTTACTAAAAATAAATGGAGATTATTTAAGCCATCTAGATTTTGTAGATGATGTAGTTGTTTTTACAAATAATGCTTCAGAAAATAATACAAGAGTTATCAGATGGAAGTAAAAAAGAAGGACTAATTTAAATGCTAAAAAGACTAAAGGAATGAATTGTTTCAAAAGAAAAAAAATTAAGATTGATAATGACGAGTTAGAAAAAGTTAACAACATATATACCTTGGCCAGATTATAACTACAAATGAAAACGTGATGGATGAAATTAATCATAGAATTAAACTAGGTTGGAGTGTTTTTGGTATGTGTTTGAAAAGTAAAGTTTTTAAAATGTGTTTTACCAATTCTTGCATATGGATCTGAGATTTGAATACTTAACAGAAGAGAAATACAGAGACTTTAGACCACTCAACAAAGTATTGATATATAAATAAAATGTCCGTTAATTAAAACAAAATTGTAATTATAATAAAAATAATAAATTTAACGGTAACAAACTATTATAAACAATCCTTAAATCCGAAAGTTCTTCTGCGGATTTAAGGATTGTTTATAATAATTTGTTACCGTTAAATTTATTATTTATATATATCAATATTTACATTTTTTAACACGGATGAAACCGCAAAATATGTCTTTTATATATGCAACCCGTGAAAATCTTCGTATCAACACACATATATATATATCAGGAGTAATAAGAAAAGATTGAAAATGAAATACATGAGTGGTAGAACACACAAATATTACTTATATCATAAAAAAATTAAGAGACTGAAATAAAGTTGGATTGGAAAGATTGCTAAAAGAGATGATAATAGATGAACAGTTGAAATCTTAAACTGGTTTTCAAGAGGTTGTAAATGACTTAGAAAGAGACCACATACGAGATGGATGGATGAAATCAAAAAGTGTGCTAGTGTGATGTGGAGAAGAGAGGCTAAAAATCGGAGAAATTGTATTGAACTTGGAGAGAACTTCATCGTGTAGTGGATCGATAGTCATTGGAAATGATGATGATGAATAGAGTATCGATCAGTTATATTCTTATTGAGTTAATTAAAAATCTGAGATGTCATCGAAATTTATTAATATTTTAAAACAATTTGAAACTTTTAGCTTAAAATTATTGGAATGTTTTTGAAGATAAGAAATATCTTCATTTAATATTGTCTTTCTTTTGAATTACATACATGTGTAAATACTGTCGGATATTTAATTTTTAGTTTGAAATTTATCCGCTAGATGAAGCAACAGTATTGAAACCACAAATAATTACTAAATTGAAGTACTGTATTTTAGAATTTTATAAATAATAGTAAATATTATATTACTCTGAGTTGTGTGAGTGATGTTTTATTTATATAAATTTATTTCTAGTAAAATGGAAGAATATATAATAAATTAATAGAACTGGTTTTGAAAAAGCAAACCAGTTTTATTTGACTCTATTGAATTAGTTTTTTATTATCAAATAAAGTGGGAGATTTATTTTTTACGTAATAAGCTAATGCTATAAATTCTATTGATCATGTTTTAAATACCGAGTTTATTTTTACTTTTTAATTAAATAATTAGAGTTAGTAATCAATGAAAAAGCAAACAGCTGTGCCGAATGGCAGAAAGATTAATATGTCTCACTTACAAAGCAACACAGTTCGATATGCTCAAAATTTTTTCAATTATTTACACATATATGAATTGTATAATCTTTCGCACAAACAAACGCACTTTTATATATCACGCCGTAAATATCTAAAATTTGAAATATTAATGAGTTTCTGAATATTCTGGTAATTTCCACGAATTTTCAGTTTACGTTTTGCTATCATATCGTGAATATGGTATCCAAGTATGAAAACATTAATGCATGTATGTGCAGTGTATATAGGGGGGGGGAGAGTGAGAGAAAGGGCTGGAAGAAGAGGGAGGGAAGAAGAGAGAGTGGGTGTTTGTGTTAAATGTTGAACTAAATCTGTCTAATACTCTGAGAAAATATTGTCTCCAGAACAAACACACTTTGTTATATTAAAATATCAAGAAAGACTTTGATAAATGATTGTTGTTGTTTTTTTACGTATTATTAATGATGTGGTAATAAAAAAAAGTCACATTAAAAAATATTAAATAAATGTTAATTATTAAATATTTATTATGTAATATTAAATACAAGTATATTTTATATATCTGGAGTCTAGGGGATTTGAACACAGACTTTCAAGCTCCCTTCAATCATCCATTCTATCTCATACAACTGATACATATGACCACACCCATGTGAAAAAGATAAATGATCTACAATAGACGTATTTTATGCTGAAGCACCACTTATCAGTTGGCCCATTAAATCTATTGTACAGTATGTATTTATGATATAATATATTTTTGCTATATACTATTTGGGAAATGACATTTTTCAATAAATTACTACCCAGTCTTAAAAGAAAAAGAATTTGATTAAAAAAAAGTAGAAAATTTCCTACTTCCATAAGATTGGTAGACCTGTAATTATATATATATAAAAAGTATATACTTTGACAATATGATCACATCTGTTGATGGATTCATTCAAAGTCATAAAAAATGTAGTAGAGTTTAAAATAATTAAAATCTTTATGCTAAATAAGAAATAAATATCTAAATAAAATAATTGGGAATCTTAAAATCAAGCCCAAATTTACCCTGCTGATGATGATTACACTTAATGATATAGTTAATAAGTATTCGAATCAATAAAATGTTTATAGAGATAATAATTTTGTAGATAAAACCTATACAATATGTATGTTATGTTAAAAATTTTACAATTTTGGATATAATGGAAAATTTAAAAAAATTAAATATAAAAATATGGAATTCAAGAACTTATCAATAAATGTAAAGAAAACAGTTTTTTTTTAATACAAAAAAATGGAAAAGACTTTATGCAAAAATCATTTTATGTATAGTTAAATAAAAGCAAAAAATATATGCTAGTTATTAAAAAATGTAATTAATTATATAATATAGAGATGGGAATAAATCTTTGGTCATGCGCTTTTCAAGAATTTACATGGATTCACCCATAAGCATCAGTTTAAAAAGCATAAGTGGACTACATATGTTTAGAGATTATTATTATATAAGCAAACCTTGTGTGTAAATTCTTAAAAAGCACATGACAAGGTTTATTCCCTTCTCTATATTACATATGTAGCCAAGTGCTATATAAATAGACTATTACACTAATTAATTATATTTAATGTTTTGTAATTAAGAGATTATTCAATTAATCTGTTTATAAATGAACTCATAGAGAAAACTTTTCATAAGAAAAAACTTGGACTTATAGACCAAGAAAATTTGTTTTTGTCATGATCAGAGAGACTACATAAAGATGGGAACAATTTTACTAAGAGACAGATTCACATGAATGTTATTCTAAATTCGCTGATAGATTAAAGCAGATATTTATTCTTTCATATGTTTAAGAAGGCATGAAATGATGGTACAATGCAAAATCAGAATTAGAAAAGATGAAAAACAACTATAAAGTCAACAAGTCATAATACTTTAGCAATAACTTTTTAAATAAAGAGGTCATATACCCTAGAAAATATTTCTTAGTACTAATTTTATTCATGTGATAGAAAACTTCTTTATGAAGATGGTTTTCAATAGTTCCTGCTAAGTACATGCAAATTTTACTATCACATATTCAAAATATAGTTCCTTAACAATAAAAAGATGTCATGCCTCCTAGTTAGTAGCCTGAAAATAATGATAAAGTAAAACTTAGACTTTTTGCTTGTCCTGATAAAAGTTTATTCCTATTGTTCAAAAATTGTCCTAGTTTTCTGAAGTGAAATAATATACAGTATAAATGATTCAAAAACCCCAAGTTGGAAATTAATCTTAAGATGACTGAATATTAAAGACAAATATGGTGAGAGGAAGATGTATAGTTTCAGAAAGATGCCTGTAAAATAAGCTTACAATTATTAAATTTCAAAGTAAAATTTTTTGTTGTATATAAATGTAAAAAATATTTGAGTCTGAACTAAAATTATTACATTTGTAAAAAAAAAAATTAATTTTTTTTAATCTTATAGATTACTACATATCATTACTTAGTTTAACGAACTTGTAAAAATATCGTTGTGTTTCATATCCAGTAATTGTATTAATTTATGGGGTTTGAGAAAAACATTATGGTAAAATGTGTATACATATATATAATAAATATTTTCATTGTTATATATATATAATTAATAATATAGCAATTTATATATATGTGTGATATTGTGAAAGCAATTTAAACCGACACACCCTTTCCCATCAATAATTGGTTTAAAACCATAGGTGAGCCACCATGATTACAGCTTATTCTTTAAATAAACCAATAATTATTGACTGTGCCTAAATGGAGCTTAATCCTATTGTGAGCCTGATATGTAATTCAATATAAATTCAGTTTATATAACATAGGTAGAGAAAGTCTCCCATTTTTAACTATCTATGACATTGACTTTTATTATTTTATATAGATGTAGTAATTAATAATAAAGAAATTCATATATCTACTACTCTTCAAACATATGCTAAAACTGATGAGCATTTTCCATCAATAATTATAATATACAAACAGTAATATGCCAATTTAAAAATCAGGCTCATAATAAGTTCAAACTTTAATTTAGGCACAGTCAATAATTGTAGGTTTATTTAAATAATAAACTTCTAACCCTAATCGAACTACCTATTGTTTTAAAAGTCATAGATGGAAGAGTGTATATCAATTTTAGCACATGTGTAAGGTATAGTTGCTTCCACAGTATTACAAATATATAAATCACTATATTATTAATTGTATAATAAGTTAAATAGATTAATAAAGGTTAGTAATTGTAGCCCTTTATAACATTTTTTTCTCTTCTCTTTATATGAAAAGAGCATGCTACTAATATAGTATTTTTCTGACACATTACTACTGTGTGTGCATTTAACCATTGACCATTTTTAATTAATAAAATTATTCTAATAAAATATTGGATTTTTATTTGTTTAAACTAAATTTAATGTCAATTCCAATGTGTTCTTATATAGTTTATGTTCCTCAGCATGCTGGGGAATATATTGATATGTTAACAGTGAAGTAATTAAGATATTATGACAAAAGAATATTACTTCATCATATGTAGCCTTCCAGAAAAAGTAGTATTTCAAAAACCTACTTGGTACATACTGATTATAAATAAAACTATTAAATGAAGTGACTCTTAGTTTGACCTTTATAGAGATGGTTATAAATTGATGAATTTTTCTACATAATCATTATAAAATGGAAAATTAATCATTTATTGTTATATTAATTCTTTTTTTTTATGTGCCAAAGCATCGTCCGGAAGTGAACCCGCAAAGCTGGGACAACTGCTAACCACTCGAGCACCAATGCTTGATATCTTAATTCTTAATTGAGAATCAGCACACTATAACACACTTTACAAATGTTCAATCTACAGACAGTATCTAATACTGTACCAAAGAATAGTATCTGTTTTATATAAATATTTCAAATTTAACTTTTTTTTTTATTATAAGTATTATTTAGAATACATATTAAAATGTTTGTACAATTTTTTTTTTACAAATATATTCATAAAATTGCAAAAATAAAAAAAATAAAATTATTGATTGTTTATTTGATTGATTTCTTATAATCAGTTCTTATGATAAAATAAATTAGCTTTTTATTATGGTAGTCATTAGTTAGAATAAGTTTTATAATATTTGTCTTAAAAAATAGAAAAAAAAGAAGTGGTCATTTGAAGAGAGGGTACATAAAATTTATACTATGCAAGATAAATTAAAACAAATTTGATTTTTGTAAAATAGAGATATACTTAGGAAGGTGTTGAGATGGAAATCTGTTTAATTTAAAGAATAATATTAAATGTAAAGCATTTGAAAATTGATAGCAGCATCACTCACTGCTTGTTTTTGTTGAGGATTAATAAAATATATAATAACTTTTTTATACTGTACAGTAAATTGTGGCCAATGGGGCATATATTAATATATTCCTTGTATTTTAGTTTAGTGAATAAAATGTTAACCAACATGTAATAATTATAAATAAAATGTACATCATCACACAGCCATATACCTATGTACTTTTTTTTTCATTACAATATATATATATATAGCTTAGATTTAAATAAAAATAATATTTTTTATTATGCTGTACCTGTATGGTATAGTAAATGTGGAAATTGTAAGACTTTATTTTTACAAAACCAGAAAAACATCACATGATCACCATTTCCTATACTTACACAAGCTGGTATTAACAGTAGCAAACTTTCCACCCAGTAGTGCAACCCAGTGCAAGCTTTAGTAATCAATGAATGCCAGAAGGTTTGTGCATAAAATTACCATCTAGTGCCTAATCATTCAATATCCCAAGACTAGTTTCTATCTTGTGGCTTTCATCAGTGAGGAGCTTTGGATCTGAGAGCACTACACCTAGACCTAAGTACCTAATATAACCCTCCAGCAGCCATCCATCTTTTGGTTTGAAGACATTAAGGTGTTTTCATCTTGATTTCTTAACTGTGTAGTTAACTAAATATGTAGAAGGTAGCTGTTGGAGGGTTGTAAGTGTAGTGCTTTCAGATCTAAACCTCCTCACTGATGAAAGCCACAAGTTAGGGATTAGTCTGGGGATATTGTATGAGTAGCCACTAAATGGGGATTTTATGCACAAACTTTTCTGCATCCCTTGATTTCTAAGGCTTGCACTAGGTGACACTACTGTATGGAGAGTTACTACTGTTTTTTTATAGTTACTCTCACATTAGAAATTATGCAAAACATTCTGAATATATCAAATCATTTAGTTTAGTAATATGAAAAGAGGAATAAAATATATTTTAATAACAGCAAATTCTTTATTTAGTTTTATTATCAAACTAATTTTACTTTTTATCAATTTTTTTTGACAAAAATGGAATTAAATCTTTTTATTGCACTATTCAAATTTGAATAATAATTTATTACATTTGTATTAAAAAAAAGAAGATTAAGATAAATTATTAATTATTGGACATCAGTTATTTACATAGTGCTAGATATATGATGTTTAAAATAATATTCTTTTTTATTTAAAAAATGGTATAGGATTTAAAAAACATTTTCAATATGATCATTCATACAAACTTTAATACATGACAATAATAAATATTTTTATATATTTTTTTTATTTTATGCAGGATGTGTGAATCAACTTATACAAAATTTTATGGAATATATTTACATATATTAGCAACTGCTTATAAATAATAGCTTTGTAAGATTGTGAAAATGAGACCAGTTAGTGGTAAAACGATAAATTCTAAGTTGAGTTCTTGTACTGATTCTCAAGTAAATTAAGCAAAAAAAAATCTGTTTTTATAATTGATTGGACACTTTGGTGATCAGCATATCAATTGGGGACTTGAACAGCAAATGAATTCCCAAATATCTAATGATGTGATTATAGTGAGACTGTGATGTATCCTGTATTAATGTACGCTATTTCAATTATATGCTATCTAAAAATATAGACATATAAAATATTAAAATTCATAAATTTAATAAATTTTAAGATATGACAGCAGCCATTTTTTTATCTCGGAGTTCACACATGATTTTACAGTTCAGCAATAGCCATTTTTTCTGTCTCAGAGCATTGTGCATGATTCATTTTTTAATAACATTTCTTCACCTTATTTTTGAGAGAATATGAATGACTGAATATATTAAATATGACCTTTCAATTTATTATTAATAACTACATTTTATTTTTTTGCATTTTTATAATCTTAATTTATATACACATACTATATACATTATAAAAAAGTATGTTATATATGTGTATGCGTACTGAAAAATTACTATATACTTGTCATTCAATACACAATACATATTTGATTGTAATGAAAATATATATAAAAAAAAGTGAAATGTACTGTGACTTTTCCTTAAACGGAGTCAGGAATCTCTCAGCAACTATACCCAAAAAAACCTGTTAGCCACTTTACATTCCCTTCCATTCGCCACCCTAAGATTTTCCATAATCTGCTCCATCCCATTTCCACAATATAATCTTTGTCAACTCTATGGCCTTTATATCTAAATCCCCCTTATCTTTTCTCAAACCCAACATAAAAACCAATAACCCACTTTCTGTATAATCACTTTGTTCATATTTATTCTTTCATAACTTCAATATTTGTACCCTTTCTGCTTTCAAGCATTTACATTCAATAAACAGATGCCTAATATTTTCTATGTCTTCCTTGCACAATTTACAGACTAAATTACCCATATTTTTCCATTTACATGTATATTCTCTTGTTGCTAAAAATCCCATTCGAGCCTTAAACAATAAACTACTTTCCTTGTTATTATCATAAATTAACTCGCACCCAATGCTCCATTTACTTCTATATATATTCAAACTCTTTTTACTCTTCATACTAGTTTTCCATCTCTCCAACTTCCTGTTCTTTATTAATATATATATTCTTTTATCCCATTCCTTACCACTATAACACTCAACAATAATAATCCCACCTTTTGTACAAGTATACTGATATAAATTCTTTATCCAAATCTTTTTCATACTACATTACCTTTCTCACCCATCTTCTGGCCTGCCCTTTTCTTGTAACCCAATTAAATACTATTTTGGCTTCTTTTATTAAATACTATTTTGGCTATTCTTTTATTATTCATAAACTGCAACCTACCAAACATTTTCATTTTACTTTTTGCATCTCTCATATAAAAACTTGACCATCCCATTTCTCCTTCAATTGCCTCCTTTGCTGTCCACACATCCACACATCTGCATCTAATGCATGTCTTTCTACTTCCCTTTGTACTGTTTCTAACAATATATAGTGAATATAGTGACTCCGCTCTATATTTACAGTGTTTAAATAAGGAAGATGGTAAAGATGTAAGTTTTTTTTTTTTTTATGTTAATTGATTTTCTAGAGAAAGTATTTTGAAAATTTTAAGTAAAAGCTGATAGGTCAACTTTCTAAGGAATCAATGATGTAAATTTTGCGTTTATTGAGTGTTTTTTTTTTTAATGTTTTAATATTTTAAAGGGTTAAGTTCAATGCAAAAGTTAATAAATAAACATAATAATTTTGTTTAGTTGATAATGGTATAATTTTTAGTTTTTATTTATTTGTTAGATTTTTAGTTGTTGATAACATTAATTACATTCTTCTTTTTTTTTAATCAATAGATTTTCAAAAGTTAATACTAAACAAGAAAATATATTGTTTATTATTTAAGAAAATAAATAAAGAAAACAAAAAAGTAAATACAAATAAAACTCACTCTCTATATATATACATGAAGAAAAAAGGAAGATAATTATTAGCACTATTTTGGGGGGGAAAAAAGGAGATTGCTAAATAAAGAGTTTTATAAATGAATAACAAAGAGCTAAATTGTAAATTATATTGTTTGTATCACACATCTCTTGACTATTTCTAATTATTACAGTGTACAATAAAACCAAAACCAAACACGAAGGCAATTCCATCTTTTTTGAGCACGAGAGAACGGTGGCCACAAATTCGAACTCACATCTGCCAACATTGTTTGCTCAGAAAGACACGATGCTAAACGCAAGATTAGAGAAGCATTTCATATAGCAAGCGATCCTAAGTCTATTAATAGAAGAGAAATCTGCTTTGCCCTCTCCCGAAAATGGCAGTTATAAATTATTTGCATCACTTTGCATAAATTTTCTTTTCTAAAACGCAGTTTTAACAACAGCAGCCATGATTATGAGAGCAATAAGTCTCTTGAAAGCGCTTAGCTAAAATAAATCAATATTCTTATATTTGAAGTAAATTAATATCTTGCGTCTAATTATATATATATACTAGCTTCATTATCTGTGTACATAGCACATGTATATGGTAGTGTTATAAAGTAGAATAATTTCTTTTCACTATTTTACCCCCATCTATAGAGAATTGAAATAAATAGTGATACCTGATGGTAGTACATTTAATAACTGTTTCCAGATTGGTTTTCAACTTTTATTTTTATCAAAACTGAAATCATTACAGTTATTGAATGAGCAATTATCTTTAATTCTGTACCCAGAGTGGTTTGACTCATTTGATAGAGCATCTGAGAATGGGAGGTCTCAGGACAGACTTTGGTACTCACAGTTCTGGTGCTTGAATTCTTATGAACTCCAGAGCAATAAAGCCATATGTGGTTTTGTTTTAATTCTGTTTTTACTATATAGATAATAGTTTGAAATTTAAAAAAAAATGTTTTGAATCCAAACTAATTTTATTGTAACAGTAGGCACTTTTCCCCTCTGGCTAGGAATGTTAATGCAACATATCATTTATTCTTTCAGCATTATAAACAAGAGATGATCTTAATACCAGTCTAACAAATGACTATAAAAATTATTAAGAAATGATCTTTCCCTATTCTAGTGCAATCTGTTGAAAGCTTGAGAAATAAGATGCACAGATGTATTTCTTTCCAGGTTTGAATTGTATGTATCCACTGATAAAGGAAAAGGTCAAAAACTGATAAGCAAATATGGATTAAATTGCACCACAATCTGGGAAACTTTGTTTTACAGTTTACAATAGAAGTTGCTATGAAGGAAAAGGTATTTACTTTTGTTCATAATACTATAGTAAGATAAAAGAATCAAGTTATGCTAATTTGATATTAATTATTCCTAATTAAGGGGGAATGTGTCTGTAGTTGAAATTGAGTTAAATTAATAAAATATACTGTAACAGATAGTATATGACTCATCAAGCTTCACAGTTCGCTGACAAAATCTGCAATTGGGTGGCCAAAATGTAAAGGGAAAATATAATAGATAATACAGAGAGTTTGGATTATCATATTCCAAGAATTGGGCATGCCAAAATGTAACTGATAATGTATCCTATTAAAATTGGGCAACAAAAGTTTTTTAAAATATATATATCATCATATATAGCTCAGGTAGCATGACTTCATTGGTCTCACACTTTTGTGTTTCTGTTATAATAATAGAAATTATCTTCATAAATCATTATTAAAATTAGTTAATGTACTGGTGGCCAAAATATAATGAATAATAAACAAAAACATCAAAAGTAATTATTCGTAATTGTTTCTAAATTTATAGACTATATTACATAACTGTTTTAAATGTAAATTCAATCCTTAATGCTATAACTTTAATTTTGCCCACAAATAATTTTATAATAGTAATAATAATCCAGATCATTGTAGATTCATGTATTTATAAGGCACCAAGGAGCCTAGAAGTTGAAAAATATTTTATTTAGTAAATAAGTGATTCAACAGATAGATGATCTGTTATCTAATGAATATATAGTTTGGAGTGTGTGAATCAATATCTCAGAAGTAATTTATAGAATAGATACATCAAAAATGATGCATTGATTAATAATAATATGCATGTTTATTAAGATAATAACAAAAAAATTAAATTTAACAATTACAAATGTAAAAATCCACTGTTTTATCATCTATTCTGGATATATTTTAATACATGTATTTCATAATCATAACAAAAGGGTTAGCTAGTATTTACTATCTTTTATGCAATAAAAGTTTTTTTTTTTTTTTTTAAAAATATCTTTTAGACCAAGAATAACTTTCCCTAAAATTAATTACATATATTTTTTAAAAAACTTAAATATTAAATAAGTTTTTTAAATTATTTTACTAAAATTATTAATATTAATCAATTCAAGTCTTAATTACTTGATTTATTTATTAAGTTTGTATTGAATAATATAAATAACTATATTGGTAATAAAAAAAAAGAGTCATATTTGGAGTCATGTGATATATGACTATTTTTTATTGACTATTTATAGTCTTTGCGTTTAGTCTTAAGTAATGTTATATTGCTAAGACTTCTAATATATGGTTTGGATGAAGATCTCTCAGCACCATTTAGCTATTTGAGTTAGATAGCTGGGTTTGAAGACATATTGATGTCTGAAAACTTCAGATTTTCTACTCAATAGTCAACTCTTAGATAAATGCTGGCTTTGGGTTGGTGTTTTTAGATCTAGTATCTGAAGCTACCCTAGTGCCTCTCTGAGGGGTGCCAAAAGCATGAAACCATTGGTCAGGGGATGGGGTGGTGATTATCAGATGGAGATATTTTAAATGTTTTCTCTTGCTAAGCATTTATTTCAAAGCTTGTTGAGTAATTAGCAAAGCTCTCTGTTTAAACTATATTGTTGTTATTTAGATTTAAAAAAAAAAAAATTTAATAGCTATATTTAATATATTATTATTATTTTATATTGAAAGAAAGGTAGAAGTTAATTCAATGATAATTTTCATAAGTCACAGTCAACATCTTTCTTTTCTTTGATGCTTTCTGTAATATTCACATGATGATAACAATGATCCATGCTTCCATGTACATTGTCCCTAATGGTATCCAGCTATTTCTTTTTATTACATATTAATATTTATATCTATATCTGAACAATGACTGCTTTGAACTACTCAAGATAGTATTTCCCACATAAAATATTTTATTTATCGTTATTATTCATTTCCTTTATAGCCTTATGAATATTAATTAAGAAGGATTCATGTTGCATTATGCCTTGTACATCAAATCCATAAAATATTAAAAGAAACCATGTAAAAAATATACCCCCCCCAAAGCAAAAACATTTATGTTCTTTTTTTTTTGAAAGTAAGCAACGACATGTTCTTTTTAAAATTGACTCATGAATTTCTTTCTTTTTAATTATAACAATGTTTATTAGTATTCATTATGATAAAGTAAAAAATTTATTTTAATTTAAATAAAATACACATTCACAGTCTTGCGTTGTTAGCCGAGAGGTATCGCAGCCGCCATGCAAGCAAGTAGTTGGTTGCAAATGGTTGTGGGTTCGCGTCCCGGCCGATGCTATGACATATGAAAAAAAATACACATTCACTCTTGCATTTACTCTGAGATTTGAAAATATAAAGATTCCTAATTGTTTTCTTTATTTATTATTTGATACTACAAATAGATATGTCATCGAATTGCATGTCACAATAGAGTTACTGATATGGTGTCTAATTATATAAGAAAGTTGGCTTGAATTTAGAACCTTAGGGTTTTTGAATTTCAGATATTTGATTATAAAAATAACTTCAAAGTGTCTACTAGAATCTGAAGTTTTCACTGAAAAAGGCAAATACCAAAAAATGATTTGCTGATAAAAATCAGACTTCACTAGCATCTCGTAAAAACTGATTATTGAAGCTTGTACTAAATAGTGCTAGAATAGAGCGAAGAGTTCTGCTATTGCTTATAAGTTATGATGTCTATAAAAATGTAAAGTACAAGAATATCAAGAAAGAGTAAAATGAAAAGACTATATACATTCAGAAGTAGAATAGTCCAATGAAGTATGATCCAAAAATAATGGCAAATTAAAAAGAAAAGAGTTAGCAATAAATCAGTAACAAAGTAAAAATAAAAAAAGAAGAAGTAATATATAATATTCTGGATCTAATAAATAAAAAATAAACTGAAGCACTTTATTGTGATATGAGAATAATATAAAATATTGAATCACAATAATAATGTAAAATAAAATGAGAAGAAACATTCATAGTTTTAAATTTAGTTGTTATGAATCTACATTGGCATTAAGGAAATTTATTTGGGGGAGGGGGGTAGAATTACAAAATCAACAATTCAAATATTTTTTCTATCCTTGTGCTAATTTTGACTGGATGCGCTTTTGGCAGATAAAAACAGATTCATAGCATTCATGAGTTTCAGGATGTGTTGTACAATTTATATGGAACACTAATTTATGTAAATTAATAATTTACGATTTTCTTTTTTATTGATTGTGTGGGAATTCTTAGAAATAAACCACACCTCTTTTACCTTTCAGTTTCTGTCATTACTTCAGTATGAAAATCTTAACATTTTCTGGGTCAAAGGTATGACTGGACTGTTATTTTTGCTCTAAGAAGATAGATTTATATTCAGAATTGTTTTTCACATGTTCGTATAAGTACCTGTATGGTGAAATTCTGGTTGCAGTATTTGCATGAACCTCCCCATAGTATACAGATCTACAAGAATTATTACTACATTCAATTTTATAAACAATCTGGGTGGTTTGATCCTGGAATATTTTATTCTTTGTATTATTTAATAGTCTGTTTAAATTCAGATTCTTGGGCTTACATTATACATATTAGAGGGAAAAAATCCATTTTGTGTGACAACTGTGATATGTAAGGCAAACTTATCCATATTTTATTATATACCTGTTGCACAACAACACATTCTCTTTAATTAACTTCACAATAAAATCAGAACAAGAACACAAATTGGCAATCTTAGACATTCTTGTGACAAGTCCCCTTCTTGGAAAATCAAAACTACAGTTTACAGAAAACCCACACATACAGGAAAATACTTAGCATATTCATCCAATCACACCAGAAACACAAAACATGGAGTTATACTATCACTATAGAACAGAGAAAAAGAAGTTTGTTCAGAAACCAGTGATTCGGAAAAAAAAAAGATCCATATAGAAAAATGGGTATCCATCAGCTGTTATTAGGAAAACCTTAAATAGACAACATAAAGAAACATCAAAAGAAAGAGCAATTATTGGTACTGTAGTATATCCAAGGAGCAGACAAATTTTTAAAAAATCTGCATTCAGTATAACATCAGAACAGCTTTACAGAGCCATATCACACTAATGAGGAATTCTAACATTGACAAAGCTTAAACTTGAATTGCTGAAAAACAAAAACTGCATCTATGAATCATTGAAAAGTGATTGCAAGAACACAAACTGATGATTAGAAGAGAGAAAACATGTGTCTAAGGTAGCAGATCATGTATGTGCCAATGAACATATGTTCAGTTGGAAAAAATACTAAAATATTGGATAGAGAGAAAAAAGTACAAAAAAGAAAATTCAAAGGAGATGTTCACATAATAATGGTGAATAATCTCGTAAGTCAACCTAGTGTGACTATACATAATATATAAAAAACCACTAATCAATTTTGCCCTTAGGAAAAATGGAGAAATCAGGAGGAACCTCATAGAAAAGTAAAAGCAATTTCTACTGACTGCTGCCATTGGCAGAATGGCTCAGTTGGTTAAAGCATTACCTTAAAATTCGATATTCAAAAATTCAATTCTCATGCTAGTCCTGTAACTAGTCAGGCCAGCAACACCTGAAGAAGACAGGAGAATAATACCTCTTGAAACATTGTGCATATACTAACCTATATGCTATTATTAACAGTTAAATGTACTTTGAAAATTTAAATAAAGTTAAATTTTTCTCAAGACATTTAATACTCAATACTAGATGATGGAAATAGTCCCAAATATAAATACAATTATATATTTTGTTGATTGTTGTATATATATATTTATTCATTTATGCATATAAGTTATATATGTAATAATATTATTATTCGATGTCTGCATTTTTTCAATGTAATATACATAATTATATAATTAAATATTTATAAATAAAGTAATTATATAATTAAGAATTTTATCCACATAGGAGGCTTTTGATTATCCTAGTAATCTTTGTCAACTAACACTTTGAAAGGCTAATCTTCCCACAATTCCGCGATCTTAACATTTTCTGCCTGCCTGTTAATTAAGTCATGTTTGTATTTGCATATTAGCATAACTTCCTTTATTTTCTTTTTATTGTTATTTTTTTCAATTTGCAATATTTTTACATTATAAACATTGAAGTCAAAACCATAAATACATGACTTATTATGATTGTAAAAAACAGATGCCGAAATACGTATATGTATACGGTCACATACCATTTAAAAAGAATTATTTATTAGTATTTTGTATGTTTTGTTGTATATTTTAGTTCATAGAACTAAATTAATAAAGATTAAGTGTCTTAAGTTATTTTAAAAGTCAATTCCAAATATTACTTTGAAAGAGAACTTAAGGCAAATAGTAACATTTATTGTTGCTTCTATTTGTCTATATAAATTATGGTATTTACCGATAGATGGCGGAACAGTATTTACGTTAAATTTTTAGAATTTTTTTTTTTTAACGAAAATAAGAGATTATTTTATTTAAAAAGGATGGATTGCATTTAAACTTTGAAAAGAGATAGATGGGTGTAAACTTTTAGTTGATTTGCTTTATAACTATTTTTTTTAATTAAAAAAAAAAAAAAGAAAAGAAAAATAAGTTAAAGAGAGGGAGGGAGAGAATTAATGATTTTAAGAATGAAATAGATACTAAAAATATTGAGTATAAATTAGTAAACGAACGAAAAAAAAAAGAGTAATACACTGTATATTTAAATTTAAGAAATTCAAACCCTTTATATATTACATATTGGAGTGCATGTATGAAAAAGCCTGTACTGTAGAAAAAAATTCATATATTAAAAAAGGATAATAAATGAAAATATTAAGATTAGGATTTTAATTTGCACCGTCAAGAAAAAATAACCAACTTTTAGAGAATTTTTTGTGGGAAAACTTAAATAAAATATATGGTATAAAAAAGGAAAGAGATATTAGTACAAAAGAAAATATAAATAATTGCATTGAATATATGTGGATTGAATTTTCTGGCGTATTTAAAATAGATACCTACCCTTGTTTTTAAATGTTGGCTTAAAAAAAGATTATTCAGTGTTAATTTCTTTAAACTTGAAACATGCAGTAGTGCCACCCTGTGCCAACCAGAATAATCAATGGATGCCAGAAGGTTTGTGAATAAAATCCCCATCTAGTGCCTACTTATGCATAAGTCTTCTGGCATCCAGTGATTACTCTGGTTGGCACAGGGTGGCACTACTGTATGGAGAGTTTGTGCTTGTTTGATAACAGTTATGTGCTAGCATACGAGATAGTGATCATGTGATGTTTAGTGGTTCTTTATAATTGCTGAATATGCTTTCGACCATTAAAGTAGAATTATAGCATGCGGGAAACGCAGAATGTGTCGTATTTAAATGGCAACCCATTATAAAGGAGGCGTGGTATAGTTCTAACATCATTCCACTATCTAAAAAGTGGAATATTGAAATCAGTAATTTAAATAATTGGTTGCCATTTAAGTAACACAACACATCCCATGGTTCATGAGTGCTATAATTCTGACTTCAATGGCTGAAAGCATGCTAAGCAAATATAAAGAAATTAACAGTGAATAATCTTTTCTTAAGTGTTTAAAAATGGCAGTATATATCTATTACAAATAGCATAAGAAGAGAAGAAAAAACCTGAAAATTACAATACTTAAAATGAAATTTTTTTAGGTATATGTTAAAAGATACTAATAATTTTAGAAAACAAGATATGAATGGAATCATTTTAGAAGGATGTACTATTTTGCAAAGTCATTCATAATATGCAGTAAACAGAAAAAATCGTGATGTTTTGTGTATTAGGAATTTTTAATAAACGATAAAATCTATAAAAAAAAAATGAAAATGGAAAGCTCTTAATTTGAAAACACTGAACTAGAAATAGACAAAACATTATAATAGTAAATTTACATTAATTATGCATATATATAAAATAATAATAAAGTTTTTGATAAGGAGGGAAAACAGTCCTAGGTGATCATGTCTTTATGTCAACAGAAATTGAAAATAAATAATTATTAGATAAAATAAGTGCAATTAAAATTTAAAAAAATTTAAAAAGTAATAAAATTAAAAACATATTGTTTTGGAAAAAGAAATGGTAACTAGAAATGTATTAAATTATGAAGATTAGTAAGTGAATACAAGTATAATGTACTGTATATATTGAACTTTAGATTAATTAGAGGAGATTTGAAGACAGATTTTCTAGCTCATTTCAGCTATGCACTCCATTTTATATAACCAATGCACATCTATTAGAAATCTTCCTTTTCAAACACATAGGCCCATTTCTTTTAATATTAAGTTACTTTTTTCAAAAGCAAGTTTAATTCTATGATTAATTTCATCCATTAAGTTTCTATCTGTATTAATAATCTGACCACGGCATTTGTAATTGTTAACTTTTTCTAACTCATCATTATCAATCTTTATTTTCTTCTTTGCAAAAATCTCTTGATTGTTACTTTAATCTTTTTAGCATTTATCTTTAGTCCTATCTTTTTACTTTCATCTGATAACTCATGCAACATTTGCTGAAACTCTAAAGTATTATTTGCAAAAACAGTTACATTATGTGTGCAAAATCTAGATGACTTAAATAATTTCCATTTACTTTTAATTCCTTAGCATCACATTTTAACCCACAAACTACTTCTTATAAAACTGCTATAAAAAGTTTTGGAGATGTGGGGTCATGCTGTCATACACTCTTCTCAATGTTAATCTTTTTTATATCATTACATAATCTAATTGTTACTATCGCATTTCTATAAATATTTTTCAGAATTTGATAATATTTTGGGCCTATTCCTTGATGATCCAATGCTTTAATCACTGAAGAAATGCTTACAGAATCAAATGCCTTTTTATAATCTACAAATCCAAGGCAAAATGGCAACTCATATTCATTGTTTTTTTTCTATAATTTCTTACAGTATTTGGATATGATCCACTGTATTAAAACCACTTTGAAATCTAGTTTGTTCTTTTGGTTGATTAAATTCCAAAGTTCACTGTAGATGAGTTGTTATTATCTTGGTAAACTTTTTGTATAGAACTGATAAAAGTCTGATAAGTCTGTATTTTTTATCTTCTTTATTACCTTTTTTAAAATATCAAAGTTACTACTGTACTCTTCCTATCATCTGATACATCTTTATCATTTAGACATTTGGTATATAACTTTGCCAAAAATTTTTCTCTTTCCTCACTCACTTCTTTTAAAGATATTGATTATAATTCTACCATTACCCGTAGTTTTCCTCTTCCTTATAGATTTAATTATGTCTCATATCTTAATTTAAAGTTCTGGACAATTCAGAAGATGTATCAATTTTAGGGGATACTTTGTTTTTTTGTTCTTTATTACTATATAATTTTTCATAGAACTGTTCCACACTTTCATGATGTCATTTCTCTTTTTTGTAGTAGTGCCATCTTTTCTTTTTATTGTAAAAATAAGTTTTGTATCAATTCTAAGATATTATTTTACACATTTGAGACTTTTATTTTCTTCAATAGCTTTTCTTACTAATTCACAATTACATACTCATATATTACTAAATTCACCACTTTATTTTGCTGTAATATCTTATATAAATGCAATTTATCCACTCTACATTGAACACCTTTATTGTACATATATGCACACACAATCTTACATTTCAACTGTCCTGCAGTCTTCTTCAGAGATTTTTGTTCATTATATCATAGCTCTGAAGAAGACTACATGACAGTCAAAAAGTAAGGTTGTGTGTGCATATAGGTACAATAAAAAGTTTTTTGCTAAAAAGTATTCAAAGTAGAGTAGATAAATTGCATTTACATTTTTGTATATTTTTATTCATTCTTTTTTATACTATTTTACAAATTTCTATAATCCTTTTTAATCCATCATTTTTATATATTTTTATATTCATTATTTTCCTCATAAATTGTCATCTCAGTAGAAATTTTACTGATTAATTGCTGCTTTTTGTTTGTACCAGCTATCCTTGATGCAATTTTAAATTGTATCAATTATTTTTCCTTTGATTTCATTCAAGTCTGAATCATCTTCAAAATTTGTTAATATTTTAAAAACAATTTACAAGATTTAATTTAAATTCATTGGAATGTGAATAGTGCTTTTCTTGATAATTTTTGTCTCTCTACCTTTGCATTAACACATATCTTACACCTTTCTAATCAATGACCATTTCTCATGATAAATTTATTAAGAATATTATAATCTTGAATCACATATTTTCTTTTAGTCAAAACAGAATCCAATTTTCCCTATCTTTATTTGGCTGCTTCCATGTCCATTTTTCTTTATCATTTTTCTCAAAGAAATAATTCATAATATACAGTGTTTCTTTTTCTGCAAACTCCGCAAACCTGCATCCATTCTCATTTCTATCACTATTACCAAATTTACCTACAACAGTTGCCAATTCTAGCATTAAAGTCTCCCACGCCAATTTAAAAATGTTTTTTGATCTGATCAAAAGCCTTTTGTACACCCATATAAAGATCTTCTACTTCTTCATCAGAATGAAAACTTGTTGGGGCATAAACCTGAATTATCTGAATAACTAATATTACTACTCTGTTTGATATACTATCAATCTCTTATGTTGTCTTCCATGTTTTATTTATAATGAATCCAACTTCACTTGTTCACCAATTAAATCAACAATCTCTTCAGCTTTTCTTCTAACTTTATAAAATCCAACAACATTTTATTTAGTTTTAGATAATTTTTCTAATTTATGCAATCTTGTTTTATTTGAAAGTGGCTGGTTTAAAAAGTCATCAGATAATAGTATTATAACCCCACCTGTCTTATTGCATTGCCAAATCCATACGATATTAATACCATCCATGTTCTTTATTACTTTTTACAGTGCTTTTTTACAACTCACTATGACAGTTTTCATTGTTCCAGAAATCTTCTTCGGGTCTATAACAGAACTATAACAAGCACAATACAAATACATGAATACAAATATATATGAACATATAATTTTACATTTTATAAAATTGAAACTATCATAGTGGGTTGTAAAAAAGCATTGTAAAAAGTAAAGAACATTGATAGCATTAGTATTATGGTCAGATAATAGCTCGGCAGTCAGATTACTATTAGCATCTACTGCCTTCAACCACAAATTACTGCCTAGGCTTTGATTCTTAGAAATAATGGCTATGAATTTAGTTTTGTCTATCTTATATATATATATGCAATAATATTATAATTTTATGTCGGTATTTCTTCAAATCAATATATGTAATCTTATAATTGAATATTTATAAATACAGTAATTAAGATATATGTAAAGTATAACTTTAAAAATTTTATCCACTTAGGAGCGTTTTTGACTAAGCTCCTAATCTTTGTCAACTAACATTTTGAAAGGCTAATCTTCCCACAATTCCTTGATCTTAACATTTGCTGCCTGTCTGTTAATTAAGTCTTGTTTATATTTGCATATTAGCATAGTTTCCTTTATTTTCCTTTTGTTTTTTTTTTTTTTTGAATTTGCAATATTTTTACATTATTGTAAATTGAAAAAAAAAACAATAAAATGAAAATAAAGGAAGCTCTGCTAATAGACAAATATGAACAAGACTTAATTAACAGACAGGCAGCAACAGACAGGCAGCAAATGTTAAGATCATGGAATTGTGGAAAGGTTAGCCTTTCAAAGTATTAGTTGACAAAGACTATGAGGATAGTCAAAAGCACTCCTAGGTGGATAAAATTTTTAAAGTTATACTTTATATATATTGAACTGAATTAAATATATATATATATATATATATATATATTGAACTGAATTGAAATCTGTTTCAATGGTGTTATTACCAAAAATATTTATTAAGCTTTTAATTTTCATTAAACATTTAATATTTAAATTTTTATTATTATTTAAAAAAGAATACGTGTATCAAAATACACAAGCGTTTATATGTAAAACGTTTCATTTCAATGTTTATCGATTTATTTTAAAATAGTTTTCATATACCGCTTGTTTTTACTTTAAATCAATTAATTAAAAAACAAGCAACCAAGCTAATTACATTCCTGTGGCTTTTATTTTAATAGCGGAGATTTGATTTTTATGTAGTTGTTTTCATTTCAATAATCCCTGGGTAGAATTCCTAGATTAGATTGAGCAGGAGATTAATATTTGCCCTGCCTAAGGTGTAGAAATTGGACAACAAGGAAAGTGTTTCACAGGAAATGGAGCAACATATAAATAGCCCCGAAAATTTGGAGTGTCAGTTAATTCATTATTCGTCACTAGACAAGCTGTTCCTCAAGTGAAAGTTTATCTCAATGGACATTTAAATTCTTAAAGGAAATTTGCTGTTATTTAAATCCTTTTGCTTGCAACAAGATGAAAAATTCTATACGTGTTACCACCACCCGAATGGCTTGCTAACTCAACAAAAGACGGATCCCTGACTTCCAAATTTGCTCCAGTAATGCCTTAAACACCTACAAGGAGCCGGAACCTCATTACATCTACCTTGCCATGGTCAAAGAACCTGAAAATGAACTTAAGTAAAAGTGTGCACTCTACGTGAACATTGCTTTTACCAAAAGGTAACTATTTTCTTTTTATTCTTCCCAGGGTAAATTAATTCTCATTAAATCTCCGCTCAGTCTAATCATAAAAGTCTGTATTCGTAAACTTTAAGTAATATTTATATTCACATTTAATCTTTATTGTGTTTTCTTGTAATTTTGTAATGGGTTTTGGAATCTTAGTTTTAAGATTCTCAATTTGCTTTCAGTTTTGTTTATTGGAGAGTGACGAATGAGTATTTATATTTTATGCCTCACTTTTTATAAATGCTTTAGCAGTCATGCATTTTAAATGCTTACCTGTAATTATGTTATTACTCAATAATTAATTTTAAACTCTATGTTTGCCCTATTGCTAAACCTCCAAAAATCTTTTGGCTGGTGACTTTATTGTCTAATTTTCCGCAGGTGGAGATTTCGTTTTTATATCTCTAAAAGCGGAAATTAGAATTGTTATTTCTTTGTAATTTTATAAGTCGTTAGCAGGAAGATAAAATTTATCCATTTTTAAATTACAGGTGAGCGATACTTTTGTTCTGCTAAAGTATTTAAATTTTTAATATTTTCGTACTCATGTGCACTCTCCGATAAATTTCTGTTTGTATTTATTATGTGTGCTTTAAATTTATCAGAGCGTGTACTCAGAATTTGTAAGTTTATTTTCTTTAAATGCTGGAGCAGATGTAATTGTGTTTATAATTATTTCCTTGTCCCTTATTGAGACCTTTAATTATTAATTTTAAAGTAATTTTCGCCAATCGTTTGGCTGGGATTCACCAATTTTAATTGTTTTACTCCGTTTCAATCATATTTTTCGTTTGTTCTTGAGGTGGATCAATCACCGTTATTTTAAATGTAGTAATAGGTGCAGCTCATACCGATATAAGGACATTCGGGGTCTGACCAAATTTTGGATCTCGAAAAGCTCATCGGCGCTGGTGGATTTGATCTATTTCAAGGACGTATTGTTTAAGTATCTGAGGGTGAGAACCAATGTTTGAGGGAATCCTCTGCTGAATGAAATTTGCTTCCTTCCTTTTAGATTTGTTTATTAGAGAATCAGTAGATCTGCCAGAGCATCACATTTAGTCTTTCTGGTACACGCCTGAGCTAATCATATTTGTTAACTTATAAACTTTTCTTATAAGTTAATTTTCTCTTAATAAAATTTTATTAAATATGTTTAAACTTAATTTGGCTGACATTTATCTTTGTGCTTTTGTCTCAATTGTCTAAACAATTTAAGATCTCTTGTTTCTCCCTGAGTCTAGTCGGCGCAAACCATCATCATCATCTATTCTGATCACAGTAAACAAATTTTCCAGACATGCAGTGGTCTGGTGGCGCCCTCTGTATTAGAATGGAGGGAGTGTCCGGTAGAATATATATATATCTAATTACTGTATTTAAAATTATTCAATTATAAGATTACATATATATATATCAAACAATAAATTGTTTAAATCAGCTAATGTAATAGTCATTATCAAATACCCTGGTCAGATTATTAATACAAATTGTAAGTGTAATGGATTAAATTACTCACATATTTAAACTTGGATGAAATATTTTTAATAGAAATAACTTGATATTAAAAGGAAATATGTCTATTTTTTTTAAAAAAGATTTTAGTAAATGTATTTTGCCTCTTCTTGTATCTGTATAAAGACTTGTTACTCAATACAAAAGCAATAAACTTCAAATTATATGATAAAATATGAAAATATATATGTTGAGAGAAATTAGTAAAGATTAGAAGTGAAATATATAGTTGAGAGAACAAACAGGTATAACTGACACCATTGAAAACATTAAGAGATATCTCTAGAAAAGATAATAATAGATGGACGATTAAAATTTTATAAAAAAATTTAGAAAGAAACCACATATGAGATAAAAGGGTGAGATTGAAAAAATTTTCTGGTGAAATGAGAATAATATGCAATTTATAAAAACTAGATTAAACTTGGAGAGATCATCATCCTGCAATGAACTGGTAGTTTTTAAAAGTGATGATGATTTATATGCCACATTAACTCATAGGTGGATATATATTTTTAAATAAATTAATACATTTTAATATTTAAATCATCATCATCATCATTGTCAACCATTATCAGTCTATTGCTGGATGAAGGTCTCCCCAAGTTCAATCCATCTTCTCTGATCTCTAGCCTCTCTTCTCCACATCACCCCTGCCCAGGCAACTGAGAAGAAAGATCATAGTGTTTCTTGATCTTAAACTCAGAAGTAAAAAGTAAATAAATTCATCATGCTGGCTAATGCATGTTGGAGAGCAGCCAGTCCATGTTTTGTATATTATATGAATAATCACATACTAATAACAGCTGCAATGACAAGAATATATGGAGTGAACGTTAGGAAATTTGCCCAACTCGGTTCCTTTAAGGCCTCCAAGAGGAATCAAAAGCTTCTCTCTGCAGCCTTAATAATATTTAAAATTTAAATATATATATATATATGTACACACACATCTTGCTTACCCATAATGATTCAAAATTTATATTTGAAGATTATACATTTGTTTAGATAATGGGAGAAAGAAGTTTTCGATCCTTATAATGATGGCTCTCATGCTTTTTACATGTATAAACAAAATTATGAGTTCAAGTGTTGGCAAATATTCTTTATTATCAAATATTATTATTTAGTTATTGTATCTCATTGCCTTGTTAGTCCACATATCCTCGTATAGATAATAGACATAAATAGAGAGTAGAATTTAAACAAATAAATGAAAGAAAAAAAATCGATACAAGACAAACCATACCTTTAATTAGAAATATTCAATAAATAATGAATAAATGAATAAAGAATGAATTAGATTTTTCATGTTGGCTTAATGCGATTAACTTTATAAAGAAATAATATGATTAATTTTAGATTTTTTTTTAGAATAAAATTTACATATAAAATTGTAGTAAATCTTAATTCATGATTATTTGCTCATTTTATTTATTTCTCTCGGTTTTGTTTTCGATTTAAATTGTAATATAAAATGTATTATGCTAATTTATCCTCCCTCTCTCCCTTTTTTAACATTTTAAAAATAATAATAAGATATAATTGAATGATCTTTTAAATATATTTAATTATTTTTAAATTGATTAAATTATATTTATTTTAGGTGTGTAAACAAGTGAAATCACCACGTAAACTGATGACCTCACAGTCAATCTATCATGGTATCCACACAGATACAACTAATTGCTATTAAACATTCAGAACTGGAATTATTCAATTATTTACTACGTTGATAGGAATATTTATGCAGAGGTCAAGAGTTGATTACCTGTCATGTGAAAAATTTAAAGTATAAGATTTTGGTAAGCCAGAGAGTTTTATTTCATTACTAGTTTAATTAAGTATTATTAGTTTTTGTATTTATCTGGTAGAGATAACTTACAGATAGATTTGACCCGTTTGATAAGTATATAGTCTAAATATTGTAATCTGTAATAAATGCGGAATAAATTTATTCACTTCTGCACTCTAAATGTCTTTTACTATTATTATTAATAATAACATTAAATGGATCATTAGTTTTGTTTCACTTGATAAAAATGTTACTAAAATTATTAATCAGTGATAAAACAATTATCTTGAATTACGAGATACAATTTTTTTTTTGTTAAAAATAAGCACGCATTATAAAACTGCCGATTCTGGCTTAATTTTTAACTGTGTACGTTACTAAGTTTAATAACAAATAATTTGTACTTATGTGTGCATATATATCTATGTACAGTATATTTATGTGTGTATATGTTATGGTTATTGTAATAAATCTGGTATGTATTAATAATTACCGGCTTTTGGTCGAAGTGATAAATAATACATATAAATCATATTGACCAGGTAATTATTAATAATTACTAATGAAGTCTGGTAAATGAAATAAAAATATATTGTATAATATTATTATTTTAATATTTAATGATTTTTTTATTATTTATTGTTGTTTTATTTATCAAATTACGATAAAATTATAAAATAAGGAATACAAAACAAATAGAAAAACTTTAATTAGATTACCAAAGTTTTATATTTTTATAAAATTATAAACAATTACAAACTATTTGTATATAAAATAACATTGCAAAACTATTTTTGTAGGAAGAACTTTTGTGGGATTTAGAATTGCAAAGCATTTTCGACCTTTAATCTTTTGCAGCGATTTGAGTTACAATCGCCTGTGCAATTGCAATGTTGGAATTCTTGACTACCTAAAGTGGAATTCCTGTGAGCACAAACTTATTTCCATATCTGGAACATCATTAATTGAAATAAAAGTTTCTTTGCAGACTATAAATTCATTCTTGGAATAGAATTGCAAACAGTATTGAAATGTATTAAATTTATCATTGACAGTCGGGAATTATAAATAACTACAGATGGAAGCATAATGAATGAAATTAATCATAGAATTAAACTTAGTTGGAGTTCTTTTGGTAGAAATAACTTGATACTAAAAGGAAATATGCCTTTGTTTCTGAAAAGGAAGGTTTTTAATAAATGTGTTTTACCAGTTCTTACTTATGGATCTAAGTCTTGGACACTTAATAGAAGAGCAATACAGAGACTTCAGACCACTCAAAGAAGTATGGAAAGATGCATGTTGGGAGTAACAAGAAGAGATCGAAAATGCAATATATGAGTAAGAAAACAACAGGTGTTACTGACCTCATTGAAAAAATTAAAAGACTGAAGTGGAGTTGGGCTGGACATATTTCTAGAAGAGAGAATAATAGATGGACAACTGAAATCTTAAACTGGATTCCAAGAGATTGTAAAAGACCCAGAAAGAGACCACCTGTGAGATGGATGGATGAGATGAGAAAGTATGCAGGGGTGATGTGGAGAAGAGAAGCTAAAGATCAGAGAAGATGGATTGAACTTGGAGAGACCATCCTGCAGTGAATTGATAATGGTTGATGATGATGATGACCGGTTAATGTGATATATTTTTTTAAAATTAAGCACTTTGACTGTCTCATTTGGTTATTATTAATAATTCAAAGCTACTAATCACTTCAGCTGTAATACATATACTATTTGTTTGTTCATTTATATATTAATGATCAACTTCAAGTAAAATTGATAATAAACTCAAGATTAAATGAAATTTAGTTACAGCATTAACTTAGTTTTCATTTGTATAGGATACTTTTTAAAATGACGACTTCTAATTTGTGGTATGCATATATACATAAGTATTAAGTTTTATATCTTCAATAAGGAAAGAGAGAAAAGGTAATTAAAATAACCCATTTTAAAACAAAGGTCATTCTAACAGCCCTCAGATAGGAGTAACTAAATACTCATTGCCTACATGAAAAAAGAATTCTAATCCTGATTGATAGAAATTCTTTTTTTAAATTTTACTTGGCTTTGATCCAAATACAGATCATAGACAATGTTGGCATGTATATTATCATTATACTACGAAACCCTGTAATATGGAAGTATATTTGATTTAAATAAAAAACAAAATATATCCATAATAAAGCTGTAATGGAAAAAAGAAACAGTATACTAATACACATATATATAAACAAATGGGTGCTGATTTAGTATGCGCTCACGGCCGCCATTTTGAATTACAAGAACCACCCAAACCATGCTGAAACATCCAACCGATAAATGACATCGCTCAAAATGGCCAGAAGGCATAATTTCTATTATCAGGTTTGCAAAAAAACTCAAAGTAAATCAGACAAGAGTTTTCATGGCTTTAAGACTTCATATGAATTATTTTCAGCCTGCATCCTCTAAATATGTATATGTCTTCATTCAAGTTCTTTTTAAATCCTTAATGCACCAGTTATTTCAAACATGCACTGATACATTGTCTCTGAAAAAAGTAATGATTAAAACAATTTATTTGAATATATAATAATTCTAATATTTAAATGGCTTATAGTTTCATTTATACTACAAATTTGTAAAAATATTAACAATACCGGATTAATTTAACCATCACATATTTAATTTGCAAATATTTAGCATACTTATCATATCTGTGTTCCACCGATAGTGTCTATTATATGAATAATTTATAATTATACATTTTTCTATAATGTTCTCAAAATATTACATGACAGCACTGAAAATTTTAATAACCCATAAAATATTTAATTATTGATGTTAATATTTTTTTTCTTTTGTAAATGAAGCCATTACTATGAGCAATTTGGATTGTTTTAGAAATTCTGAAATGTGACAATTTTTTTTATTCGTGAGAAAATGGAATATAATGGTATTCTTTTAATTATAGATGATATGTTCAAAGTATCTGAATTCATTTGCATATGAATATGTGCATGTGGGTTTTAGATATTGCAGAAGATTGAGAGTTAAGTAGAAAGCAGTTACAAACTACTATTGACAACAGTGCCAATTTCCAAAAAAATAGTTTCAATAATCAATCTAAGTTTCAGCAGAAAATTTCATTGTTATTTTTATTAATTGTTTGGGATTTCAAGTGAAATACTAGGGTTATATATATATATATTAGAAACCAATCAACACTTAGACAATCCCAATATATGTAATAATCAAGAATTTCAAACTGTTGATAAGGCAACTCCCTTTAGCAATAGAGATGGAATCCCACCTCTATTGGAATCCCACCTCTATTAATGGTCTCATATATTTATATAAACACTAAAGATTGCAACTTGACTACAGAGATTGAAATTATTGATGGAAATGAGTTTAAATAAACCCTTTAAACAGGTAAATATAACCTGTTGTAATGATTACTTATAAACCCATTTAGCCTTGAGCATAAAAAGATCTAAAAGACATTAAGAGGTTGTCCACTCTCTTATTGTAAAAAGTTATTGAACTTGACAGCTAGAGGACAGTTCAATTATTATTTAAATAGATTTGTAAAATTTTCACATCTTATAGTTACTTATATATATATATAATGTCACATGAAATTTATGAAGTCTATTTTAAATAATAATTGAATTGCCCTCTAACTGCCATATCCAATAACTTTTTACAGTAAGAGAATGAACCAATTCTTACTATATTTTTGATCTGTTTATTTAGAGTTATGCAGAACAATAATAGTCAAATAGCAAACTTAAAAAAAACCTCTATATTTTTAATGTAAATTAATTTTTAAATAACTGATATTAAATTAGTAGAATCAGAGATATCTCATTCATTTCTAATATTCTATAATAAATAAACACATGCCATATATATATAATGATAAATAATATTTTAATATTGAATAAATATAATATAATGCAAAATTTTTTTAAATAATAATTGAACTGTCCTCTAGCTACCATATTTAGTAACTTTTATTTAGAGTTTTAGAAATGAGTGAAATATCTCTGCTGTATAAACTTAATGTCAGTTATTTAAAAATCAATTTATATTTAAAATGTAGGCTTTTTAAAGTTCATTCTTTGACTGTTATTGTTTTGGATAACTCTAAATAAAAAGATTAAAAATATGATAAGAAGTGGCCTATTGAGTATGGAAGCTAGAGGGTGGTTCAATTATTATTTATAATGTCACATGGCATTATATTTATTCAATATTAAAATATTATTTATCATTACACACACACATATATATATATATATGAATGCTTCAAAAATGCTACACTCCAATCAATACCTGTTTTAAAAAACTTTATCTATGTTTTAACATATCTAATATTACAAAAAAGAAATGTAGAAAATAAAGATAATTTGATATAAAATGCAACTATATATGGCAGTAGCTAAACTTTGATAACTTGTCACAACAAAAGTTGATCAATGTTAAAATTATGATTACAATTTATTATTGTCTAGCTCAACCTATGACATCCTGAGATGAAAGTTTCTCTTCTTAATTGAATAAAATAACATAATTTATTGTTAGGGGATGAAACCCATCAGATCATTTAAACAAAAAGATAAATAAAGATGTCATATGATTAGTTACTGGTAATCATTATAGAAATCCTTGGCTTTAGAATTCACTTTCTCATTTCTGTCTTTTAACATTGAAGATTCTGTAGAATGACAAAACAATGTAATAATCATATGCGTAAATCAAAAATATTACAAGAAATAGAAATAATTAAATATGGTTTAATGTAATTCTGATTAGCATCATGAATTTTTATTATGTGTGATTACTTGGAATTGACTGCTAGTAAAAATTAATATAAAACATGTATTCTTTGATAAATCCCATATATATATATATATATAAAGAGAGAAAGAGATGGTAGGGAGAAGAAGATACAAGATGGTAATATTTATGTAGAATATTTTTGTAAAATACTTATAATTTTAAATGTAGCAGTTGTCCAAAGAAGAAAGATATGTAATTTCTGGAGAAAAAAAACAACAATAATAAATATCAAACATGGCAATTAAAAATAAAAAGATCTATCAAAAAGGAACAAGGGACTTATTCTGTAATAGAAAAGAAGATAGTAGCATCAATAGCAAAAGCATTGAAGCTTATTACAGTAGGAAAGCTTTAAGAAGAAAAATTAATAACATAATATTCAATTCAATAAGAAAAAAAAATCAGAAATGCAACAAAGAATTTAGACTTTTATCTGCAAGGTATCTGATATAAAATATAGGAAACAATTACCTTACATTCAGAGAATGACCATAGAAAATATGTTGAGTTTTAGAGACCATAATATGAGAAAGTAAAGACTACAAACGAATTCACAGCCCAAAAGTTTGATATTAGAGGTGAACAGATCTAGAAACGTAAACCAAGGATTTATATTTCCAGGTCTGGTTTATGTAAGAAGAGATCAATTTTTGTTAGTCATGTACAAATGTGTCCTGTGTGGCCAAAGCCTGGCAGTAACTCAGAGATAAGATATCTGAGAAATATTGGTCTATTTTGGTAATCAGTCTCAATTAAGGATAGCATGGTGATGTAATTCACTGATTCATCCCTCTAAAAAATAAATAATCATATAGTAAAGCATTGACCAAGATGGAACCCGGACCAGCTGCTTGGAAGGCAGCTAGGCTAACTGCTAGACCACCAATGCTTGACAAATCATATAGTAATGATTTTTTCATCTAAATTAGTCAAACTTGTATACATGAATGTGTGTCTGTAACATATTACTATTTAAAATATGTTTAAAATCTTGGGATTTATCTTTGGCATAGTTTAGCCATTATATTTTTTTTATATGAAGCTAATTAATGAATGGACTTTTTACCTGTGTATTTTGTAAGATAAAAGACTAAAACAGCCTTCAAAAACTCATTATATGCTAAAAATCTCTCTAGCTGTTGCCTATAATAAAAAAATAATTTGGAAGTTGTAGAAATAATGGAAACTATATATAGATAATAATTAAGACAAGAATAAAACGTTATTTTTTATTTTGTTGAATTTTAATTAAAATTATAGATCAACATTAACTAAATTGTCAGAATAACTCCGGCAACTTTTTTTGTCTTTCTTGATTTTTCTGAAAATAGAGTATGTAAATGATTTATTGCGCTTGTTATTATGAAATATTAATGTTTTATTGCTATTGTTATTATGAAATATTAATATTCGTCATCTGAATCATTTGTGGATATACGCAGAGCCCTAGAATGGAGCCAACTAACCGACTGAATTCTTTTAAACGGAATAAACAAAAAATGAAACCAAGAATATTTAATTCAAAGTCTAAATAATTTTACTTTTTATTTTAAAAATTCATGCAAAATTCAATTTAAAGAATCATGTTGATGTATTTTTTTTACATCCGTTTTTAGGTCAGACGATTGTTTTCTTTTTTAAATTTACATTCAATTAAATTTTTAAAAAAAGATCACATGATCATATTTGAATGTGACATTGATCTGGCAGTAAAATGATTTAATATGTGAAAATTTATATTTATTGTTAGTTTTTCGTGGCATATTCTTTAAATGAAGAGAAATCCAAATTTATGAAGATAAAGTATTTCTCTTTTGAAATAATGGAAAGTTTTAACGTATGCAAATACTTTTTATAAGTTTTTTAAAATTTTTATTTGATTATTGTCTTAAAGAAACTAATTTTTTAGTGTAGAAATTATATAACTAATGTACATTTAGATTAGATTTCTGAAAGAAAAAAAAAACTAAAATAATTATAAAGGTATAGACAATGATTCAAGGCCTTCAGAAGTCTTGGAGCTAAAAGATTTGATTTTGTTTGAAAAGTTTTCTTAATTTAATTGTAACATATGAAATGATGATGTTTTGCCGATTATATAGAGAAATAGATGATTTGATTTGCTCAATTCATAAAATAATATTCATATGATGTGTTCCACTTATAGAAGATACTATTGATAAACATGATGTATGTATAAAATATTGATGAATATATTAATGAGAATATATTTAATGATGCAGAAATTGGATTCAGGAGGAAAAAAAGCAACTATTGATTACATTATTTTACACTGATGATTTTATTTTTTTAAAAACGTGTGATGAACAAGTACACACACTATTTATAGATTTTGCAAAGGTCTTTAGCAATTGTCTCAGAATTGGCAACTATATGCCAACTTTGATTAATGCTCTGTGTGAAACAGAAAAATTCTTTGTTAATGATTCTATTAATAAAAAATTATTCATCATATTAAATAGCAAATGGGATTTTTATATTGGTTTATGTGGAATATTTATTCTTATTGAGAGAAGGTGAAAAAGGAATTTAATACATCATTTGGAAAAAAAGCTAACTTGCAGTTGAATATAAACAAATAAGCTATTTTGTGATTTTTCATAAATTGAAAGTGAAACCAAAGAAAATGTTAGATTCAAAGCACAAAGGTAATATTATTGGAATGTTTAAAAAAATTAGAATAAAAACATCTATTATAAATAAATTTGTTTTTAAATTTAAAGATAGAAATATTATAAAGAATATTTTTCAGGAGTTGGATAAATAAAAATAAAAAGGTGGAGGAAAGATTATAATTAATCATAAAAAAAAATAAATAGCAAGAAATAAGTTAATTTGAAAAAAGCCATTACTTATGATAACAAAATATAAAGGGCATATGACAAATATAATGTACATTTGTATTTCAATACTTGGCAAAGGCCATTGGTTGAAAAACTTTGTAGACATAAATATTATTTCTGTATAGATATGTATAAGGAAGTGCTCTTCACTAATAAACTTCTATAATCAAGTCTGGTATTTAATTCAATCATTCATTTACACCATTCATTTATTATAATTTTAAAGAAGAATATACAGAGTATCGTTATTATTAAGACATGTTTAAGATTTATAGTCACATTCTTCATTGGAAAATATTCAAGTTGTTGCATTTATTGCACTTTGTAGTTAGATATTTTCAAAAGAAAGTAAATATGGTTTTATTATTTTATAATAAGTTATAGATGGTTAAATTTTATAAGATTTAGTAATAGTGTTGAAAATAATAGCTATGGAAAATCATTGGTCATTTTTATTCATGAGTAGAGAACTATGTACAGTGAAAAAAAGGAAAAGTAATGCCTTTGAACTTTCTTGCTAAAGAAATCTGTTTTTCTTTCCTTGAACTAATAAAAGAATTAATATCATCAAAAAAAATTTAGCAAGTTTTAATTTAAATTAGATCTAAATGATGTTGAAATCAATGACCGTGAATCAAAACTAATAGATTTTGGACTTGAAATATACCTAAGGCACCCATTTGAATAGGTGATATATGATTAGGATGAATATAAAAAAAGAAATAAGCTGGAAAAATAAAAAGTAGATTAATAAATATAGCACAAAATATGTATATTGGAGATCTTTTCTTTTTTTTTACATGTGTGTGGTCATGTGTTTTGGTTATATGAGATAGAGTGGATAGCTGAAGGGAGCTTGATAGTCTGTGTTCAAATCCCCTATATTACATTCAAACTCCAAATATATGAATTATGATGAATCATGCTTGTATTTTAAAAATCTATATCAAAATTACCCCAAATTCACAACTTAAGCAGACTAGCCAAGAAAATAAATTCTAAAACACTACCAATGATTTCACTGTTACGAGCAGACGTCTCAAATATAAAGAACTATGAAATAACATATTTAAACTAAACATTACCCACAATTCCACTTACCTCCCATACACTCTTAATATTAAAAGAACTTTTAAATAAGTTAATTGCTTTAGAATCATAAATTTTTAATAATAAAGATTCTTTAATTCTTTTTATTTCATTTCTCTCAAAGAAGACAACCTTAGCTTCATCAAAATTAATAGTGTGGCCTGTATCTTTTTCATGGATATATATAAATCTGTATACATTAAATATTAGACACGAAATATTATTTTTAAAAAAAAAAAACAAAAAATAAACGATTATTTAATAAATATTTAAATAATATTTTGCTTTTTGTTAACATTGCATTAAACTATTTCCTTTTTATTCTAAATTTTGCAATATTTAAATTTTATTAAATAATATTCATGTTTTAATTACTTAATACTCTTTGTTCACAGATCTAATTAGAAATTACATATTGTGTTATTATTGCAATATTTCATAATATTACATTCTGTATAAATCCAAATATATATCTACATACTTATATAAACATATTTTTATAATATGCCTCAATATATAAATATCTCATATTATTTTTAAAGTGTAAACAAAATATTCTTTAATTATATTCTAAACACATACACACATATAAGTATATTATTTCATTATAATTTAAATCTTCAAAATATTATCTCTAAATTATAAATATTTACATGTATATAATATTTTTGAGATTCTATTTTTAAATATAATTGAATAATAGATTTCCAGTTTCAGCAAATAACAATACATTTTAATGCTAAGTCATGAATTTATTTAATCAAAAATTTATTGCTAAATGTTTTTACACCTGATTGACATATATATATATCTATCTGGAAAATATGAAATTACTTTCAGTTTTAATCTTTTCAATAATGATTTAAATTCTAATATTATGTAATAAATAATAATTTGCAGTGCTAAATATTTAGACCTAATGTTTTTTGAGATTAAATAATTGCCACCATGTATTTTTAAATATAATGTCATTCTTTCCAGATATATGTTAATCAGGTGTAAAAATATTTAACAATAAATTTCTGAGTGATTAAATAAAAACCCTTTCCTAAAGCATTCTAGACAATTTTCCTAATATATGAAGGAGTACAAAGTTAAAGTGGTATCACTAGCCTGACCAGTGACAGTATTAGCATAGGAGTCAAACTTACACCTTTAAATTCTCTAATATCAAAATTTAAAACAGGTGCTGTAACCAACTGAGCTATTCTGCCAAAAGTCTTTAAAGTGGTATTATTTTAACTTTAAAATGAATTGTCAGTTTCTGAATCTGGAAAACTATTTAATTATATTTAAAATCAAACAGTTGCAATGAGTTAATCCCAAAAATATTACATCTAAATGTTTAGCACTGCAAATTATTATTTATTACTTTTTAAATATGTATATATAATGGTTGTTTAAATGTATTTAAATATGATTATTATAATAATAAATATGAATTTTTTGAAGTTTCAAATATAATAATCATCATCAGTTTCTAAAAGCAGTATCTTCACTGTTGTCATGTCTTCAGCCATTCTTTATATTTGCATAAGAATTACAACCAACTTCACCAATCACATTTTTATGGTAAGATATTCTTACTTATTCTTACTTTAAAACATACTACTTCTCCAAAACCTTATGGGATCCCCATCCCAAATATTAGCTCTCAAAATGTATCCCAATATTTTTTATTTATTTTTTAACATTATTATTTCAGTAGTTATCTTTCTTCAAGAAACTTGTCTTCTAGTTAAATTTCTCCAAAGTCTCATGTTTATATCTTCCATTTTCACAATCTTATTTTTTACCCTATTTTTCCAAAGACCTGATTTCACACCCATATGCCAGTGTATTTCAAACAAAAATTCTAATTAATTTCATTCTGGTTTTGATACCAATATGTTTATTTATTAATAAGATCTTTTTACTTTGAAATACACATTCTTCAAGCATTATGTTTTTAAAATTTCAACAAGTCATGTATTATTATTACCAATCATGTTACTCAAATAATAAACTTATTAACTATATTCAATGTCTTAGTAATTTTATTTATTTATTTTTCTAAATGAGGCATATCATCTCTTAAATAAATGCATCAGCATTAATTTTAATTCTTTTGATTTTCTTTTTTATGATCATTTTTATATTTTAAATTAATAAATTGAACAAGTAGGATAACATAAAAAAATCATGTCTCCCTATCTCACACTTATTTTTTTGAAGAAGAAGAGATTTGGATGTAAGATATTGTATAGAGAATGAAAATATGGGTGCAGGGAATAAAAGAAGACCAAAAATAGTATTAAAAAAAGTCTTTACTTTAAATAAGATTAAGAATAATAAAGCAACTGGTGTAAATGGCATTCAGATGAAACTATTAAGAAATTGTAATGATATTATAAAAAATAGTTTATTATCATAATAACAGGATATTATGAAGAAATAATAATTTCATCAAATTTGATAACTACTAAAACTGATGTATTTCTGAATAAGGTAAATGCAAATGGTTGTTTGAACTATAAAACCATAGCACTTTTGTTTCAGGCTCTAAGATTCTAATAATTATTATTAAAACAAGATAGAACAGAAGGTAAATAAAAACTTGGATAAAGATAAATATGGTTTGATATTTAGAAAATTAAAAATTAATTAATTAAATAATTATTAAAAATTATGATATAAAAAATAATTAATTATGTAGATATGTAAGCTATAAAAAATTGTATATATGTACATTTTACAAATATTAATTATTTAAAACAAAGTGTTGAAAATACTGAGATGACTAAACAAAAAATTTCAGATTCAGTGTACTTTACATATGTAAAATATACATACTTAAATATTTAAAAAAATACAGCACAAAAAATATATATATAAAAATGAAACATTTCTATGTGATGTTACAATAAATAAATGCTTTTTTACTGTTTAGAAATTAATCGAAAATTAAACATTGTGTTCTACATTTATATCATTAGTATGTTTTTTTGGATAAAGAAATTATAATAAATAACATAAGTTGTCAAGCATTGGTGGCCTAGTGGTTAGCATAGTTGCCTTCCAAGCAGCTAGCTCAGGATCGCTTCCCGGTCAACACTTTGACATATATAAATATCATAAGTTGTATAAATATTAACAATTAAAATTACCCCAAATTCAAAATTAAACAAGATTACCCAAAATAAATAAACAAATAAATAAATAGATAAAAATTTATGATTCTGAAGCAATTAATACTGGTTTAAGAGTTTTTTAGTATTATTAAGGATGTGTGGGATGTAATTAGGAATTGTGGTTGATAGTATATATTGTTGATATGTTTTTAGTCCTGTGCATTTGAGAAGTCTGCTTTTAATAGAGAAACCAATGGTTGTGTTATAGTTTACTTTCTTTGGTTAGTCTTGTTTAATTTTGAATTTGAAGTAATTTTAATTATTTTATTGATTAGTATAGCTTTAGTCTTTTAATATTTATATTAATAATTACACATAAAAGCCTTTTTTTGGCACATAGTTTGTACCTTTTTCAAATGTTTAGCATCGTTTTTAATGCTAACCAATTATTGAAGATAGAATACTATGTTGTGTTCTACAATAGAAATAAAATAAGAATGATAACAAAATAAAACATGAATAAACAGAAAAAATTATTATACAGAGATTCAATAAAAATTAAGAGAATTGACTATGTAACATAATATACAGAATCAATAAAAACATACCCTATATAACTTTAAATATATACTATCTTATTATATTATTTTACATTTATTTTTAATTGACTAGTTATTATTTAAATTTATTGAAGTTTTATAAATATTCTTATAATTATTTAAGTTATGCTTTATATGTTTCATATATTTGAATTCTTTAGATCTTTAATATAATTTAAAGGTTTAATATTTTTGTAGCAAAAAGAAGACAAATACACCTAATTAACTTTTTCATGATAGATTGGTTTCCAAAAATTATGTGTAAAACAAATTTGTGTAAAAAAGTACATTGTATAAATGGAAAATAAGGAGATTGGTTCCGGACCTAAGAAATGAATGAAAATAATTAAATAAACCATATGAAAAATTTTGTTAGAATGTTATTTTTTTTTATGTGCTAGCAAATGTTACTACACACACATTGAACATTATAATTTAATTAAGAAAATAAAAAAAAATGCTTGTTGGGTTAGAGTTGAGGCAATCAAACTGTCATAGAGGGTTGTAATTAAAGCATTGTAAAACAGTAATAAAGAACATAGATGATTTAATATTATAAAGTTTATTTAATGTAATTTATCAGAATTTGTTACTTTTATTTCATTTAACTTTAAAATTTAACAACTAAGCATTCGAAAAGAGAAGTTATAGGCCCCAGAACTGTACATTTATCAAAAATATAGGCACCATCTTACTTGTCCATAAAACAGAAAAGTACCCAAGATTTTATTTACTATCATTTTCTGACAGTAAATGCATATGTTTGTGCATGGTTGGAATCCCATTGATACTCACTAAGACTTGCAATGTATAACATACAATCATTGATTTTTGGCAAAATTAATAAATATAAATTTAAACAAATTAATTAAATTTAGATAAAAAAAATTTTTTTTAAAAAATCGACACCAAAAGAAATTTTTATTTTAAAACCAAATGCAAACAAAGCATCAATACCAAAAAGGTATTTCCCCTTCAAAACAAAACATCAAAAACGTTACAATACAAACAAATAAATCACTGTTGCACAAATATTGCAGAAAAAAGGATTTTTGTGTTTAAAATAATGAGAAATAAAGAGATGAAACTTTTTTTTAAAAAATTAGATAATAATAATAGAAATAAGTTTTTTTCTTAGTTTTGTGAAGTAATCGTGACAAACTCAATCTTGAAAATAAATCTTTATAATAAACACCGAATTAAAAACATTAACAATCTTTTAAGAAGAAAAATAAATTATTTTATTTTACTTACATGAAATTATTTAGAATTTTAAAAAAAATAATAATAACAACTTAAGACAATCTAAGAATTACTTTGAGAATGTAAGATGATTTTTTTAAGTCTTCCAGACAATAACATTAGTAAAGTCCTTCAATTTTTAGTGAATCTCTGTATCATAATTTTATTCTGCTTTATTCATGTTTTAATTTATTTTACTTCCATTATAGAACACTAGATGATGTTCTATCTACAAGAGAATACACATGTAAATGGAAAAATATGGGTGATTTATTTTGTAAATTATGTAAGGAAGGAATAAAAAATATTAGGCATTTGTTAATTAAATGTAAATGCTTGAAAATAGAAAGGGTACATATAATGAAGTTATGGAAGAATAAATATGAAAAAAGTGATTATACAGAAAGTGAATTATTGGTTTTAATGCTGGGTTTGGGAAAATATAAAGGTGATTTAGATATAAAGGTTATAGAGTTGACAAAGATTATGTTGTGGAAAAGGGATGGAGCAGAATATGGGAAATCTTAAGAGTGGGCAATGGAAAATAAAGTGGTTAACAGGTTTATCTGGGCATAATTGCTGAGATATTCTTGACTTCATTTAAGGATACATCACATCACATTAATATTAAAATAGATACTAAGTATTTGAGAAGGTACAAACTGTGCTGAAAAATGCTTTTTACGTATCATTATATATATATCATTGAAACCCGTCAACATTTAATATATATATATGATATTTTTGTTATTTATCATAATTTATCTGAAAAAAGCAGCATAATAGGACTATATTATTTTTTGTTTTTGATAGCTAATTTTATCTTAAGAAAATTGTTGACTAATGCTGATTTATATATTGTTATTTGAAAAAAATATGTTTTTCAAAGGTTGTATGGAAAAGTAAATTGCCAGTGAAGAAAGTGTGTTGGAATTTTTAGCGCAGTGATCTTAACAAAGATGAACTAACATATGCTGAATGTGGCTTTCAAAAAAATGAGAGCACATGAACTATTTTACTGGTCTCATATTACAAATTCTGGAAAATGTCTTGACAAAACAGTTGAAGTGGATCTCATTTTAGCCTTTTTTTTTATCCAAGATAGGCACTCAGTTAAATAGTCAAAGTAAATAATTTTCATAGCTTTAACCTTGTTTTTATCTGTTGTTGTTACAAAATCAGTTCATTTTTATTTTGATTTTTTTTTTGTAATTTGTATTGAATAAAAAAGGAAAAGAGAATGGAATTTTTTAATATAAAAAACAAGTTTGTAGCTGATATTTGGCCCCAATGATAGTTACAGTTGACCATATATTTTTTGTCTCACTTTTTCAAAACTAAATAAAAATTTTAAAAGTTTCAACCACAAATAGTGCTGGTAAAAATTCCAAACAAACATCTCAATTACAATTTTTTTTTAAAGAAGTTTGAAATTATACATTTAATTTGCGAAGTAATTTGTAAGTCAATAAGAAATTTATACTTAACAAATAAAAGTATATTATTAATTTTTATTAATCATTCATTAGACTAGAGTTGATCCAATAATGAATTATATTTCTGTAGTGTAATTTTCACTACAGAAATATTGCTCATATATTTGACTATATATTTTTTCTATTCCTCTTCACCCTAGCCAACCTTTGTTTAAAATCAAATAAAAAATTGAAAAGACAAATAATATTAAAAGTTCACAACAAACCTGAATTTTATTTGTATTAAGAGGTTTATAAATTAAATTATATAATACTTTATTTAATGTATGTGGGATTCAAACTCAGACTTTCACATGACCCTCAACTCTCCATGCGATCTCATATTGGTGACCTACTGATCACACACATATCTGAGTTCGAATCCTGCATACATTACACACACACATATATATATATATGCAGGTTTAAGCCCGTATAGTGTATTAATTTACATAATATTTTATGATAATTCATTTACCCAAATGTTAAATTTATCGATTGGTTATCCGAATATTGTTTCATGACATACACACAGCATTCAGAGAATCAATAAATGTAAAATGGAATATAGGTACCCAATTCTATCAGTGCTTATGTGCTGATATATTGTATGTATATAGTTGTATATATATGTAATTATATTTATATGAATAATATAAATAATTTTAAGAAATTATTTCAAAATTTAAATTATAATGAGATATGTTATATGTATGTGCATGAATGTAAAATGTTATAATTAAAGAGTATATTGTTTATATGCAAAAAAGAATGTAATTAAATATTATATATTGAGGCATATTATAATAGACAAATATATAGATCTATCAAAATTGAATTTATATAAAACGCATTACAAGATAATATTTTGATAATAATACAATATACAATTTTATTATTCAAGGCTTTGAAAAAGATGGTTGAGCAATTGAAACATCTTTATTTAATAAAAATTTAAAAATTAAATTTCAAAAATTAAATATAATAGGAAAACAGTTTACTTACTATTCATCAGAATTCTTAAGTCAACGAGTGCTAAAAATTACTATTGATTTAATAAATACTTTATAAATAATAAAACATTTTATAAAATAACATATTCAGTATTCATATAGGTAAAAATGAATTTTAAACAATTCTGAAACAAGTTAATTTAACGATGTATAAAATTAGGTAAAGTTATCAAAATGAAACAACAAATAATTTTTTTTGAAAGTTATAAAATTTCACTTAATAATTTTATAACTTTATCACAGTATATTTCATTTTATTTTAGATAAGAAAATTGGAAATTCTAATCTTTATTATTTTTTTTTGCCTCTTTTTTTATTATTGTTCAATCAACTTTGAACTGCGTGAAATTTTGAAAAAAAAAAACCCAAACCATTAGCGAACTAAAATTTTACACATTATCAGTTTATTAATTCAAAGTCATTTATTATTTTTTTATCATTTAAATTTTACTAGAAAAAGTATAAAATTTCAGATAATAAGTATTTTATAAAAATGTTTCAAATAATTTTATTTTATATGGTTATTTAAAGAAAATATATTTAACACATTTGACAATAATGTTTTTTTTTTTTAAAAATAAAAATAAATAAATGAATATTTTAAATGTAATTATAGAGGATTTAAACACACACTTTCAAGCTCTATCTCAGACAAGTAATACACATGATCACACATATGATCCCAACTTCCACATATTTCGTATTAAACTAGCACTCATCAGTTGGTACATATCATCATCTACCATATATATATAATCAGTGCTCAGTTTATATTTAGGAAATCTTAAAATTTTAATGGACAGGCTTCATTTTATTCCACCCTCCAATTCTTCAGCCTGTCCATTAAAGTTTGAAGATTTGCTATCATAATATAAATTGAGCACTGACCATATATTTTGTGTGGAGATGATGATCTAGACCAACTGATGATTGCTGGTTCAGCATGAAATACATATATTGGAGATCATTTATTTTTTTCACATAGGTGTGATCATGTGTATTGGTTGGATAAGATACAGTAGATAGCTGAAGGAAGCTTGAAAGTCTGTGTTCGAATCCCTTATAATTACAACTAATTTCCAAGTATATAAATTATGCTTATATTAAATATTAATAAATATTTTGTATTATAAATTCATAATAAAATCTTAAAGAAACATTTCTCATGCTTCTTAAATATTTTGACAATTTTTGTAGCAATTATAGTTTCTAATAGAGCTATTATCAAATCAATCTTTTACATTTTAAATATATAATTGGAAATAAAGTTATTACATGGCAATAATTAAACTTTAACTTAATAACCATTGTACTAAAAATACAAGATACTACTATAATAGATGAGGATCGGTTGCATTAGGAGTTTGTCTGAATGGTGATTTGAATGATGGATGCTCAGATAATTAATATTATACTATAATTTCATGATAATTAATATTAGTTTGGATTCTCATAAGAAATAAATTTGTCTTTCTAAAGATCTGTTTTATGTATACTGTCTTATTTTAAGCAATTATCTGATATTTAAGTGCATGCATGTTAATCCAATATTCTTCTTTCCCCATCTTCAATAATATACCTCTCACCCGGTTACTGTAAACTATCCATATGCTGCTAAACACCTACTTCTAGCCTTGTTTTGGATTATTTTCATCATTTTGTTACAAATATAGTAATAACATGCAGATTACTACAAAATATATTTCGAACGGTATCATTCTGATCTTTTTTCTAATGTTGCTAGCCTTCTCATAAGAATTGGAGCAGTAATCTTTAGGTTTGTGAATATCAACTATCTAGTTGATTAGAGGGCCGTTCCACATTGAATACATTATTAAGCCAATAAACATAACATGATCACCTTTTCTTATTTTATGCAAAGCCTTCTGGCATCCATTGATTACTCTAGCTTGCTATGTGTGGCAATACATATAGTGAGTTTTGCTTGTTTGAATACATTATTCATGAATCTAAAGGTTACCATTTCAATTTTTCATGTTAGACATTATTCAGCAAGAACAATTGAAAAAAGAGAATACTATTATTTAAAACATTGTGTTTTTTATTAATTTGTATGTTATTACTAATAGTTGAATATATTTGAAAAGTTGTATGATATTACTAATAATTGAATATATTGGAGAATATAAGTAGAGTTTGAATTTTTTTGAAAACATTTAACAATTTAACTAGATGATAGAAATAGTTCAACATATTGTCTATAGCTATGAAGAAAATGCCAGCTATAGAAGTACCAAATATGTTTGCCATAGCAATAAACTAAACTTGGCAGTAGCTTTAGAAAAGGTTTCATTTTTACATTTCATTTTGTTATCTTAAACTTAATTACCCATTATTCACAAAAAAAAAAAAAAAAAAGAAGAAGAAGAGAAAAATGGGTAAATATTGTTACTAAAAAAATGCCAATCATTAAAAAAAAAGAGCAAAGTTAAAGCCATAACCAACCTAATGTTAACATGAGTTCCAAAAATAAAGATTAAGCAAAACCTTTGTGAGGTAAAAGTTTTTAAAACAATAACTTCAGACAAACACAAACACTACAAAAATATGATAAATACCAATACTCTGAGCAAATCACAAAATCTAAAAATGCAAAAAAAAATAATAATATAGCATTGGAATATATTTAAATGGACATATTAAAGCCCTACATATGAGGGGGCAGAGTGATTTAAAATCATCCTGAGTTTGACAACATTAATCTCAGCAAGGGCTTTAAGCATTCTATCATCAGATTCTCAATAATATGAATGGCTGAGGAGTTAGAGGGTGGAGAAGAAGCCTGTTCATTAAAGTTTGAAGATTTGCTATCTTAATGCAAACTGAACACTGATTATATATATATATATATATATGAGGGATGATGATTTGGACCAACTGGTGAGTGCTGGGTCAGCAGGAAATATGTATATTGAAGATTATTTATTTTTTTCGCATGTATGGGGTCATATGTGTCAGTTATATAAGATGGAGTGAATAGCTGAAGGGAGCTTGAAAGTCTGTGTTCAAATCCATTTTAATAGCATTAAATTGTATAGTATAATAGCAACAGATTTAGATTCTATATTACAAACTATTTTTTGACTCCCTGACTACAAATACCTCTTAGAGTAAACAAACTCCAACAAAAAAAAGTTCTAAAGCTCAACAATTGCACTTATGCTTATTTTAGTTAACAATATGGATTACATAAATCCAAGTCTCTATCAAAACTTTGTTAATACTGCTATTTCAGATACAGTTTGAAAATGGAGTTTTAACAAATATAACAAACAAGAATTAAAAACTTTTAAAAAGTAACACCAAAATCCTATTTGTTCCAATAAATAGCAATAATAATAACAATACAAATATTAACTTAAATGCCATTAGGATCAACAACATCACTGATGAAATTAAACCCATTTTTGGCAAACTAAATGAATACTGACATAAATTATTCCAAATAGTCTTTCTTGCACTGCATTTTACCTGTAATACCCATTACTATCTGATTATCTAGCATACAAAAACACAATATGGTCAATGCAATTAAATATACTGCTAGCTTCACAGTCATATCATTCATACGACTAAAATATTTTATTAAGCAACTATTTATTACATATCCAAAAATGCAAATCTACTTTTACATGTTTGCATTATGCATGCTCAGCCTGACATTACAAGTGATATTCTATAGAAAAGCATAGCAAATGTACATCAACTTCTTAACATATTAAGAGAGCTCACATTAAATATGCCATCTGAAATGCCCACAGTCATGAAAAGTCACCATTAAGATTATAAGTACACTCATCAGATTAACTTCCTTATGACCTTTTTATGCAATCCATCGCAATCACCACCAGTGGTTTACACTGCATCTCAATGTAGGGTTAGTTATTGCAGCAGATATGGTAAGATCAACAAACTGGATCACCTGTGCAATAATGAGCAAAAGCCTAAGGCATCATCAAATGTTACCTCTAGAAACATTTCACCCACTTTATAAATAAGTAATCACCTGAGCATGCTATACCTTACTGATTTAGTTCATTCTACTGACAGCATCTATTTCAGAAGTGGACCAAATACTAAGTAGACAAGCCAATGAAACTAATTTATTTTGAATCAAGTACTTTCACTAAACCTCTCTTGAATTTAATCCTAGGAATCACTCATGATACAGTCTCATAATTCATGGACTGATTTGAGATGGACACACAGAATTCAGATCTTAACTTCCTCCATTATGACACATATACAGAAAACTTTCCATCACTAAAATACCACATGTGATGCAATTGTACAAATCACCTTTTAAATTTCTGGAATAATAAAAAACAAAATGCCAATCCAGGTTTTAAATATGCCAACAAAAAGTGGTGATCCAATAAATCAAATGCATAATATGAACAATATAAACAATTTTCATGATCAACATGCATGGCCTAAATTCACACAAAAAGAACTACACAATTAAATCAATGTTTAAAGAATCACCATTGTAACATATTCTGACAGAAACAAAAATTTCTTCATCAACTTAACAAACTATCATTAATACTCTAAATAGGAATTATATTTTTATACATAAACAGAACATCAGATTGATTCAAAGTGTAGGATTTGAGAACAAAAATTCCATAAACAAAACTGAGCATAATACATATATCTGTTAATACAAATTTCCTTTCTTTTTATCATCTGAAACAGTAATTTTATCTCATAGTGATATACTCAAGCCAAAAATCCAAAGATATAATTCATATATTCCACATTTGCAAGAGAAAAATTGTATACAGACCCGGAATAGACATCCTGTGTAATGACTTTAACTGCTCTTATAATGAACAACCATCTGCCTACAATCTAAACTTAATCAACTCATTCTGCTATCATTATCATCTCTATATCTTCCTAAAACATTTAATGTATTGGAGGCCAATGTTAATCATTTATCAGTCTTTTTTGCATCTCTATGTAATTTTAAAACTTGAGTCTATTTGTCCAGCATCTTATTTTCAGACCATACCTGTGTGACTCTCAAATTATACACATTTCAAAATAATGTATCACTCTATAAGTTTATGTTTAAATGACAAATTCCCTCAAAATTTAAATTAATCACCTATTAAAACTTGATCAGTCTTTTTTTTTTTCATATGTCAAATGTGTCGACCAGGAAGCGAACCCGGGCCAGCTGCTTGGAAGGCAGATATGCTAACTGTTAGGCCACCAATGCTTGACAACTTGATTAGTCTTTAAAAAAGATTTTAATTGATGTTTCAATTTAGTAACAAGCTATCATTTAAATAGCCATGTAAAACAATGTATTGAAAGTGATGATGTAACTCTTCAAGCTATCTCACAAATAAACAATGCCAATGCTCTTATATGTAAGCTGAAAAATAAAGCAAAGCAACTGACCACATGGAATAATGCTTAGGGAAAATCCACTAGCATACAAGATCTATTCTATCTCATGCCTGTAGCATTCCCATTTTATCAAAAGATGATACTGTTTTTTATGGCATTAAAGTTGACATGGAACTTATCAAGTATCTAATCTAAAAGCCAATCAATATCAGCCCTTTATTTTTTTTAAAAAAAATGCTAGTATTGTTGGAATTCTTCACTGTGGTATACAATCTTTTTCAAGAAAATTCAAGGCAATAAATATTCCAAGAAATCATGCATTTTAAAACACACATCTTTTACCTGCAGATCTTATCCTAGCTAATGACTGCACGCAACATGATTATATCATTGTCCTATATAAATGCTATAATCAACTTTGCTCAAGCAATCTTAAGAACTCCAATCTTTCTACCAATATGTTTTAGAAAGAAATTAAATGCACTACAACTCTTTGTAAATTACTTAAATTATATTACACTTGAGGGCATTAATCAAAATTTTTTGTAAGAATAATTCTGAGAAAACACTGATGAAGTTTATTCTGTTAAAACTACCTACTTCACATTATTCAGTAAAGGGTCATCCTGCCTTTCTACGTCTCAAACTATTCTTCCAGTGCAAGAATCAATTTTGTTTGCAGAATAACAAATTTAGTGATTAAACTTGTATGCCCAGTTGCCTTTAAAACAGTTTTTGATCTAATCAATTAGAAATATCAATTCACCTCACTGTAGAAAATTTCTCCCTAAACATAATAATCTGTTATTTGCTAACCAGAACTATTTTACCAATAGAACTATTAAACTAAATAATTATATGCATCTATCAATATCTTTCAAATCTATTTGAGGCATTCCATGGGATCATTATTATTTGCATCATTGCTATTTAAAATTTATATAAATCCCATGACTAAAGAAATTGAACACTGCAATGAAAGTCTTTTTCTTTCTCATTTTGGAAATTATTGTTCAGCCATATCTTTTATTAACAATATCCTGATAATATTTAGAGGACTCCCCAACATCAGTTGGTTGCAGAATATGTTTGCCAATAATCTTCTTCTTAAATAAACTCTTCATTATTTTTTGGCATCTTAATTAATTAATACATTGTACAGGCTTAAACCTGTATTAATATATGTAATATATGCGGGATTCGAACTCAGATTTTCACATGACCCACTACTCTCAGTGCCATCTCATATTGCTGACCCACCTGATCACACACATGTTGAAAAGATAAATAATCACCAATATACGTATTTTATGCTAAACCAGCAATCATCAGTTGGTCTAGATTACTATCCTCACACACATATATAATCAGTGCTCATATATGGTGATTATTTATCTTTTCAACATGTGTGTGATCAGATGGGTCAGCAATATGAGATGGCACTGAGAGTAGTGGGTCATGTGAAAGTCTGAGTTTGAATCCTGCATCTTAATTAATGTAAAATGCAATAAGTCACCATTTGAACAGTTATCAAGAACACATTAAATATGAAAATGAAAGAATTATGCCCATAAAATGCTGTACTCCATTGGTTGCATAAAGAATGCTATTCTTGGTGAAACATTTGCCTTCTATAGCCCTTGGATGAGGATTATTTAACACTGCTCACATTGAGTTTATGTCTGTATGCATCTGATTTTTATATTCATATCTTTTATTATTCAGAATCACATGCTTTTTCATCTCCTAAGGAGATAGACCTTGATGTGTCCCAAATCTTTTGTAATTTATATTAGAGTCAAAATGTATATTATGAAGTTAACTTATTTGTCAGTACCATACCCCTGTTTCCAATATCATAGATTGTTTCACTTCCATATGTCAGGTGATTCTTTTTCACAGATTATCCCTTTTTTTCAGGCTGATTTCTTAGTATAGTATAATATCAAATCTTTTGTTGACATATTATTTAGAGATTTAAAGAAGTTAACATATTCATCCAGACTTCTATGGACAACTTTTCCAGTTGTAAAGACCCCCATGTTCTAAAACCTTTATATCCCTCAATCATGGTTAAAATTTCTGTTTAATCTATTACAGGGTATAATTTCAACCAAAATGTTTTTCAATGACTGATCTCAAGCTAAATCTTGAACTCACTTGTCTTATGCTACATTTTTTCAAACCTGATTGTGATTAATGAACATTCAAAAAACCTATATAAATATGTATAATATTTTTAGCCATAGAATGCATCTATATTGCTCATACCCTAAGAACTATGTGACATATGCCACTCCATAACATTTGATAATAAGGAATACAATGTACTCAAAAGAAATATTAAGGAATGGGTCAACTCATATTCTCTTTAAATTCTTATCCAGAAAACATCATAAACAAAATTTGACAATCTACAATCTATCTGTTGTCAGTTCTCATAGCTTGAATTTATAGTGGTACCACTCATTTTTGAATAATTTTAGATTTGTTGTGCATTTAGCCTTATAAAATGCTGTGGGTATAATTTAAACTTTTTTAACATTAATACATGTAAATAATATATTAGTAATAATTAAAAAAAAAGTAAAATGCATACCATATAATATTAAATCATCCATGCACTTTACTACTGTTACACAATGCTTTATTTACCATTCTTTTTTACAGTTTACAGTTTCGATTGCCCCAGCAATCTTCTTCAGAACTCATATCTCCTAACTGCATGGATGATTTAGTATTATATGGTATACATTTGGCAATGCAATAAGAAATAGTAATTATTAAACTTCTTGAAAAAGTAAAATGCCATTATCATAAACTTTTAGACAAACATTAAATAATTATTACTTTAATATCTACAGTATTGGATAAATATTATAAAATCTTAGCGTATATTAAAACAGTTTATAAAATATATTGTAATAACAATAAAAAAATAAATATTTACCGATTCTTTTTCTTTTCTTTAATAAATACAGATATTAAATAAAAAATGTCGTAATTATTAACTTTAATATGTTATTAAGCATTTTTATGTCATTAAAAAACAACCATTTATTGATTGAAGATGAAATATCTCTTCTTTAATATCTTGTTTAAAATTCAAATCTGCTTATTTCACCCTGTCACTTACTGCATTTCTCCCTTTTAATTTATATTGTCAAATTTTATTATTTTTTTAAATATAGGTGTTCAATTTTTAATAAATTTATTTAAATAAATTTAATATTCAAATATAAGCATATTGTCTATACGAAACAATGTAATAAGAAGGGACTTGAATTCAGACTTTCAAGCTCTTTATAGCCATGCACTCAAACTTATATAACTGATATTCATGAACACATACGTGTGGGAGAGGTTGATTTGGACCAACTGATAAGTGTTGGTTCAGTACGAAATATGTATATTGGAGATCATTTATCTTTTTCACATTATGTGGTCATGTGTATCAGTTGTATAAGATTGAGTGCATAGCTGAAAAGTGCTTGAAAGTCTGAGTTCAAGCCCCTTCTTATTAAATAAATTTATAACTCATGCTATCATATTAAAATCTGCAAATTCTTTTCAAATATTAAAAATTGTCAGATTGTATCGAATCTGCAGAGATATTTATAATCGTGAGATATTCTTGTCAATATATGCAGTTTATGTATTATTTTTGGGTTATAAATAGACTAAGAGAAAAATGCTATATATATATAATTGTTTATGGAAGGCTTTTACTAATTTGACTCGTGAATATCTTGTTTTTAAAGAGGTTATCATTTGATGCTTATAAACTTTTACTTTCTCATTTACTTGAATCAGATGTGCTCCAGTTTAAGCAAACAATCGGGAATCAATAATGTCTGCAGTATTTAAATGTAGGGACATCTATTAGTTCAAAAAGGAATGAAAAAAAAAGCGAAAAAGTTAATGTGTGAAAAAAGCACTGGGTTGAATTTGTGAATATTGATCCCTATTTTGATCTCTCCATCAATTAATTAGTCTTAATCAATTACTGACATTCTTAGAAAATTTTTTGATGTAAAAAAAAACAAAAAAGAAAAAAAAAGTGGAAACTTACTGAAGTAAACAAAACCGTAAAATTCATATAAAAAACAACTTATTGTTGAATTATTTTTTTATCTTCACTAATCTTAAGTTAATTTAAAATTCTTTTTGTACATATATTAATTTTTTATCTTGATTTTTTAATTATGTGTGTGGGTGACTGAATTGTGAGTGTATTTGGGAGCATATATATGTTCAGCTTTCTGCACGCGTGCGTGCATGGATGTGTTTATACTTTGCCTTTAGTGAATAATCAATACTTATTAATTTCAGTAATCATACTTGTTTGATCAATACTTAAAACGTATAAAATTTATTGTTTTTTAAAAAAACATATCCATATTTCAAATTAAGAACAAGATCTGAAAATGTAAATAGCTTTTGCTTTTCAGAAGTATTCATTTTTTTTTTAAACTACATTTTCTATTGTTAATGAATGCTGGGTAATTATAATATTAAATTAGCTTAGACATGCATTTTAGTTTTACTGAATTTAAAAAGAAATTGATAGTAGTTGAAAAAAGAAAACTGAAAATGAAAAGATTTGAAGAAGTTTTAAAATATATAGGGATTGTCTTGGTAGTGACATAGTCTTATCTACTTATTCAGATATTTATTTATTCACTCATCTACCATCTGTTTATATCTAACTGTATATCTAGATATGTTTGCAGAAAAAAAGTTCATTGAGTCATTGTTTTAGTTGAAGTTATGATGAACTGTAGTTGACCTGCGAAAAATTATTTGAGCCTCATCGTAATTGTTTGTCTTTGTTTTCTACATTGTCTTTAATAGAACACAGGCGATGTGATGTATTTGGCTTCACCGTAAACGAAGTCAAGAATATCTCAGCAATTATGCCCAGATAAACCTGTTAGCCACTTTATTTTCCATTCCCCACTCTAAGTCTTCCCATATTCTGCCCCATCCCATTTCCACAACATAATCTTTGTCAACTCTATGGCCTTTATATCTAAATCCCTCTTATCTTTCCACAAACCCAGCATAAAAACTAATAACTCACTTTCTGTATATTCACTTTGTTCATACCTATTCTCCCATAAATCCTCCATACAGCAGCACCACTCAGTGTAAACAGCTTGTGTGCGCACAAAGAATGGTGATCATGTGATGTTTAGTGGTCTTTAATAGAAATTATGATAGTATTGTAAGTTATCTTTTCAAATCAGGTTGAACTCACGGGGAGCAAAGTACTCTGATCTCTCAATAATGCATTATCTAAAATATAATATGCAACAATGACTATAAATATTTTTCTGCACCTAATCCTATTTTATAAAACAATATTGTTAATATTCTTGAGTAGTGTAAAAGTTTGTTAAAGTTGCATTTTAAAACCTATAAAGCTTTGAATAGTGTCAATTTTATAATGTAAACACTATATAAGAATTAAAATATTAGACATATTTATATAGCCAGTGTAAAACAGTATTGTTAATAGCATATAGTTGTGTGTTAAATAGACTAGTTAGCAACAACAAAGCTATTTTTTAAACTGCCAGTTCTGTGAAATTTTTACTGTTTACATGTTTACAGACATTTTTATTACATTGTTCAAGTTTTAATTGAAAGCAGCCGTTATACAGACAGGAACTAATCATCCTGAGAGATGAAAAATAAAATTGTTGATCTATTTAGAAGGAAGAAAATATATCATGGAAGAGAAAAGAGATTGATAATAGATATAGATTAAGATCAAAAGAACAGCAATGAGTGTTTGAAAAAAAGTTAATTATAGATTATTCAATAATTTTTATTTTGAAAAATGGATAAAGGGGCACCACTCAAATATAAAAACAGTATTCAGTGGAAAATAAAAACTGCAAGGAAGCATTGGTATTTATAGGTATGACTTATGCAAAAAGAATAGTTAGGAAAAGATAAGCATTCAATATAAATAGTTGAAATCACTTTTCGATAGTTATAGAGTCAAACGATAGGTTTGAATAGCAAAGTTATATTTCAAGAGAAGAAATTGAATTTAGGAAAAATTAAATTCAATTAAATTCACATGTACATGACTCAGTCACTAACTCATATCAATAGTAATTAATAGAAACAAATCAAAATAATTTCTAAGTTTGTCCAAGATAAACTATTTCAAGAATCATTTGTTAGTGTTAATATAAATGGTTTATGCTGAGTTGGTTAAAGAAATTATTAGTAGGAATTCTTAAATAAATTAAATTATTGATAAGGCTAAATTGTTGATGCCAATAAACAAAAGATGGTAGAAAGTGCTGGAGCTCTTTATTTTAAATTTCTCAAAATAAATCTTTCCTTTAATTTAGTTTAGATAGATTAACTGATATAAAAAAAATATTAAAAACAAAGAAAAACAATTTTCCAAAAGTAAATTTGATTTTTGAATTATTTATTAAAATCACTGTTATTTAAATATTTAATAAATATTAAATTATTAATATATGGGGGATTTGAACTCAGACTTTCACATGACTTTCAACTATCCATGCTATCATACTGCTGACACACTTGATCACATACATGTTGAAAAGATAAATAATCACCCATATACATATTCTGTGCTAAACCAGCACTCATCAGTTGGTCCAGATTATCATTTCCACACATATATGCAATCAATACTCATCTTATATTAAGATAGCCAATCTTTCAATGAAAGGAATGACTGAAGAGTTGTGAGGTGGAGTGAATTGAAGCCTATCCATTGGCTATTTAAAAATGTACAGGCAACAAAAAGGTCACCAATTTTTTTTCTGTCATTTCTGTATCAAAATTTATACTATCTAGTGACATTTCTTTGTTTCCCTGTCTAATTTTGTCATTCCAGTTATCATTTTCTAAAAGTATATCTTACTTGCAAATTTGATCAATATCTGCTTGCACCTAATTATAAAATTTTTCATTGTCTTTTTAGGTTAAATTTGAGTAATTGAATCATAAATACACTTATGTTAAAATAAACTTGAATGAATGTCCATGAAATCAAATTATATCAATTGATCATTCTCAGGAATATAGTCAATAACAGTTATTGCAATATTTTCTTAGTGTAAAAGTTATGCAATTATTAAAAAATAAAAACAATATGTACTCCTGGTCTAAAATTGCTCAGTCCAGCCAAATTTACTGATGTCATTATATATGGGATCAAGTTTTCTTTGATATATTCCAGACTCTATCAATAATCTTTCTCTTACAGCAATTAGACTTCCAGATGACTTTAATCTAGCCACAATATACAGGCCAGAAGCACTGGATATCTTACAGAATCATTATTTAGTACTATAATTACATTTCTGTTTTAATTTGTGATTGATTTCTCCTGACCACTTTGAGATATTTTTATTAACATTGCTGTTACCAATTGTTATCAATATTTTTTATTGTTGCTATCCAATACCATCATTATTGTCACCACTTTCAATCATTACTAATCTATTGTGGGATAAAAATCTTTCAAAACTTAAACCAGTTCTCAAATATAAATGATTCTTTCCACAAGACTCAAAATTTTTTTAAAATTTCATTCATCCATTTTCAGATATGGTTTAATTCTAAGTATTTTACAATCTCTTGTGATTGTTTATTTAACTGCCCATCTATTACCACCTCTTTTAATAATATATCCAGACTAGCTCCATGTTATTCTCTTCTTTTATTTAATGTTTATGGTATCTGGTTTGTTCTCTCCCAAATATTTCACTTTCGTTTTTTTCTTGTTATTCCCAAAATACATTTGACCATAAATTTCAGTGAATGTTCTGGCGTTTATTAGACATTAAGAAGTATATGCAATAAAATAAAAAATATGATAACACTAATAAATGATAACGTTGATGTTGTTAGAAAAGTAAATATAAAAATTAGTATAGATTTAAGTATAAGATGAGAAATTTATAACCAGCAGATAAAAAAGATTATGATTGGTTGTGGCTTAGATTATCCACACATGTAGTTAGTTGTATGACCATTTATTATTGTTATTTTTATTATTTAATTAGCTCTCTATATAAACATTTGTTGTTTTTTTTTTAAAAATATATACAGTATATCCAAAAATACACACACAACGTAGCTAATATTAAAAATATAGTTATTGATGTAGAAAAGGCTGAGACATTTACATTAAATGTGTTCAGAATTAATTATTTTTAAAAACTTTGTCATTTGTCAAATGCCAAAGGTCTATCGTTATATATCACAATTTAATATTCTAGAAGCAATTACTTACGACTTTTGCTTTGCCAGATTAACGAAATCAACACTTTATTAATTTTTTCTTTTATGCTCTTTTCTGAGTCACTAATACCTTTTGATATTCGAAAATGAATTAGTATTAAAAATGACGATGTCAGTTTTTCTTGCCATTCTTTTTAGGAATTAGTATATGTAAAAAAAATAAAAAAAGGGATAGCGTTTTTTAGAACTATTGAGACAGAAATAACGTACATCTATACACATACATATATACTGTATATTGTGAGGAAATAATTGAAGGGGATCTATGTCAGCGGTCGGCAACCGGTGGTCCGTGACGTAATTTTAATGCTCGGCAAAGAAATTCAGATATTATTTAAATTCGCTAAGCTCATTTCATAAAATTTTTAAATTTTTTTAACTGTATTTACTATATGTAAAATAGAACAAGAACTTTATATTGCTAATTGATTTGTTACAAAGTAGCATAGAAAAAGTAACAAAATAAGAATACAGAATTCTGTACAATTGATTATGTGATGTGATGTGTTATAGCTTCTCCTTAAACGAAGTCAGGAATCTCTCAGCAATTATGCGCAGAAAAACCTGTTAGCTATTTTATTTTATATTCCCCAGTCAAAGTTTTCCCATATTCTGCTCCATCCCATTTCCACAACATAATCTTTGTCAACTCTATAGCGTTTATATCTAAATCCCCCTCATCTTTCCCCAAACCCAGCATAAAAACCAATAATCCACTTTCTGTATAATCACTTTTTTCATATTTATTTTTCCATAACTTCATTATATGTGCCTTTTCAAGCATTTACATTCAATTAACAAATGTCTAATATTTTCTATTCCTTCCTTACATAATTTACAGATTAAATCACCCATATTTTTCCATTTACATGTATATTCTCTTGTTGCTAAATATTCTCAAGCCTTAAACAATAAACTACTTTCCTTATTATTATCATATATTAACTCACACCTAATATTCTGTTTATTTCTACACATATTTAAACTCTTTTTACTCTCCGTACTAGTTCTCTGTCTTTCTGACTCCCTATTCTTTATTAATAAATCTATTCTTTTATCTCATTCCTTACCACTATAACACTCAACAATCCTCCTAACACAATCATCCCATCTTTTATACAAATATATTGATATAAATTCTTTATCCAAATCTTTCGCATACCGCATTACCTTTCTCACCCATCTTGTTACCTGCCCTTTACTCATAACCCAATTAAATACAATTTTGGCTATTCTTTTATTATCCATAAACTGCAATCTACCAAACATTTTCATTTTACTTTTTACATCTCTCATATGAAAACTTGACCATCCCATTTCTCCTTGAATTGCCTCCCTTGCTGTCCATACATCTGCATCCAACGCATGTCTTCCTACTGCCCTTTGAACTTTTTCTAAGTAATTGAATATCCCTTTACTAACACATATTGTATCATTACCATAATATGCTAACCCTGCTACTGCAACTCCCTTTCATATAATTCTAGCTACATCATATTTATTATATGAAAACACTGTTAAGTTCTTTATCAATCTCGTTCTTTTCTTTGCTTCATTTATCAATTTTTTTTCCCATTCATTCAAATAATTTTTTCTGATTACTTAAAATATTTCTCAAATAACTATATCTATTTACCACACTTAACTTAATATCTCCCAATAAAAATTCTACATCTTCTTTTTCCCCAGTATTAACCATTGTTATATTTGATTTTTCTTCACTAAATTTAATCCCCATTTCTTTACCCACCCTTGCACATGCCCTCAACATAACTTCCATATCTTCTCTTTTTTCTGCATACAAAAATATATCATACTCAATGCTAGTATTAATTCGTACCTTTAAAAATTATGTTAGTGGTCCACAATATCTAAAAGGTTTCCAATTATCTGTGTAATAGCAAATACAATGGTGAAGGTATATTTTACTATCAAGGATTTATAAACTAAATGATTACACAAGTTAATGCCAACTAGAAATAATAATGTCAAACAAATAGAAATTTGTACGTGAACAAATAGAAAAAATATTTGGGAAAGTATTTAAAAATAGTTATATAATGGTAATAGTGTACCGGTCAAAACAGTCTGCTCACTTAACAAAATTCAAATCCTAAGCAAAATAACCTCAAATCCGATCATGCCCGAGATATACAGGTCTCTGACCCAGTGAACAACAATCCTGATGATACAGCACAATTATTTTAGTTCTGGGCCCAGAAGCAAAGTGGTAGAGCATAAGATCAGACTGATGATGATGATTGAGATTAGACTAGCCCAGGAATTACATTTATTATAGTTATTTATTAATGCTAAGCTATTAGCTAAAGAAAATAGTTCTAAATATTAACTAGAAAATAATAATTCAAAACAAACCAGGATTTACATGAAATATATATTTAATAAAATACTGAGAAAACGTATATATATGTTACAAAAGGTTTCACGCTTGGAATGATACTGTCTATTTACAAAACTTGGGATTTGTTTTTATAAAATCCCTTTACATTAATTATTTAACGAATATAATTTTATGGAGTGTATTATAACTTGTGCAGAATTAATATGCCAATTTAATAACATTTTATTAACAGAACGTTGTGGATGTCTAAAATAAATATAAAAGATTGTGACAGGTTTAGTAGTAAATGATTTGATAAACAGGCAAAAATATACAATTTTAATCATTTATCTACCTTATGAAAATCATTATATATACTTTTATTGACATTGTTTGGAAAAGATGTCTTTGGAACTTATAAATAAGAAACAAACAATGCACTAAATTTACGAGAATACACGATACAATTATTAATATAAATTGATTTACGTCTATGGTAATCGATAATGGTTTTTTAACAGAAAGCAGTTTTAAAATCAATATACTAATTAGCATCTTGGAGCATTTCATGAATGAGTCATTACTTCCAACACCTAATGAAAGGTCAAACAGGCATAAATCCATTAACTAAAACAATAATGATGCTAGCATGGTACTTTGAAATAATGATCTTATGGTACTTTGAATATTTTGAGGATGAATGAGGGTTGATACGTCCGCCATTTTGATGGCATGGTATCGAATGGAGAGGTTTGGTTTGAATGCCCAGAGCCAGCTATATGGAATTTCTGTAGCACAATCAAAACCCTATAAACCTTGCATTCCACAGGGAGTAGGGTAGACCCCTGATTACGAACGATTTTGAGAACTAGGAAGAGGGGAGATTCAGATTTCCGAAGTCCTCAATGACAAAGCAATAAAGAAAATACATGTGGAAGTACCATAAGAGAAAGGAAAGATTGGCCAGCAGCATTATACCTGTGTGATAAACTTATATTATATTCGAAAACCTGTAAATGGTTTGACTCCTGCGCAATGATACATTTAAATAATGAATCATTCAGAAAATTATAATGGAGAATAACTCTTTTAACCATGACATTAAACTAATAAAATTTATATTTAATTTCGATTCCCATATACATATTACTGATAAAATTAGCTCTTTAGGCAACAGCAAGGAAAGGTGGAATAATTATATTAAGGTTCACGATCTTTTAAAATGAAAATTTAAAGACAAATTCAAATAATAAAGTAAAATATGCATCCACAATAAAATATTTTAGCTAAAAAATGTGAATAAAAGATTTAAATACAAAACCAACCTAGTGAGCGATTTCAATTTTAAATAAACAAAACTTTATTGATATATTTTAAATGATGCCCCCGCTTCTTTCCAAATTAAACAATTATTTCGCCCACTTTTCAAACTCATGAGTTTGGGTGTTATTGGCATATTAAAGAAAATAAATTATATATATACATTAAACAAAATAAGTTAAATATTTAATAGAGCCACACAAAGCTATATAACATAAATAAGCATGAAAGGGCATAGTTAGACTTACTACAGAGAGAGAGGGAGGGCGAGAGAGAGGGAGGAGAGAGAGGGAGAGAGAGAGTAATTAATAGAAACTTATAAATGAATATATGAATTAAAATACAAAGATTGAACTACATATTACAAAAGGATTTACTTATTAAGGCAGCTCTACATTAAGTGAGGTTACCTCAGCATAGCAAGTAAGTGCAGAATAAGCAGTCAATCAGTTGGGTCAGCAGTCGGAACATTGATCATACGGTCATCTTGTACGGCCGGTCAAATGGATGGAACTTGACGGCATCAGGTAGACAGTCTTCCAAGAGGCCCGGAGAAAAGTGCTTCTTTTCTACTCACAGTTCATAGCACCAAACTTCTGTTGACTTCTTAAAATCTTAAGGTCTTGAAACAATTCTGAAAATTTATTTTACTAGAAGACGTTCTCACAGAATTTTCTAAGTAACTCAAAATAACTCAAAGTAAAAACTGAAAGTAACTGACTGAAAAGTAACCAAGTTTAATGACTAACTCAAAGTAACTAAACTGAAAAAGTGACTCTTTTGTTCTATGGGCCCTTTTTATTCACCCTTTAATCCCCCCAAGAATGAAATCTCAGTTTCCCACAGCTATCTCTGTAATCTCTTGATTAAATAAAAAACATTTAATTATTAAAATTTTTTTAAAACAGATAAGGCTCGAAATACCATTTTAGATATTTTTAACGATTTGCAAACAACTAACAAAAGAATTGCTTATGATTTTAATTAAGATTTATAATTTTAATTAATGAAAACAATCTGACTATAGATAAAGATAATTTCAGTATTTCGAGACTTCCCCATTTTGCTTTGTTTTTACATTCCAACACTTTAATTAAAATACATATATATAAAGATTGACAATTATATAAAGAAATGTTTAATTTTCAGCAATAAATATTAATAAAATTATTGCTTCGTTCATATAGATATATGCATCACGCACACTACTGTTTTACTTTACTAAATATTTTTAATTTTATTAATTCCTTGGATAATTATGCCTACAGTGTGTGGGTGAATGGCATATATATATATATATACAGCGAGGTCTGAATTGTGGGCCCCGCAGGAGGTTAGTGTAGATGGTGAAGCATGAAGCTCGATGATGATTAGACATCAACTGCTTCAATAGAAATTGAAATATATAGTAAGGTAGAGAATTGTAGAAAATTGTGGATTAAAAGTAAAAAAAAAAGGTGAAAAATTTAGAGAAAACATAATGATAATTACTAAGAAATACATACTTTAAAGATTATAAAAAGATAATTTAAATATTCAAATGAAATGAAAAAAAAGATTTCAATGAGTTGTATATTGCTGCAAAGTATGTTTAGAAAAATACACTCTGTAAAACTGATTTAAATTCACACTTCACTTTAAATTAATAGGTAAAATTAAGATAAAATTTTAAAAGTTAAGAACTAAACTAAGAAATAGTGGTTAAGTGATGTTAGAGATTTAAATTTGGTTAGATGACAATTAAGTCTATGTAATAGATGATACATAATTGTTAGTAAATTCAAAGTGACAATTATTTAAGAAAAATATAAAGAAAATTGTAATTCAGATTACTTTTTTTTTTCAGATTATATGTTTGAAAAAGTATAAAAAGCAAAAAAAAAAAAAATAATAGCATTGAGATGATTAGAAAAGTATAGAGAGAAGAGTATAAGTAATGAAGAAAATACATGAATATTTAAGAAGATTAACTATTAATTTATATATAAAATTGGTGAAATGAGGACAAAATGTTTAGAAAGAGAATGTAGAAAATAGAGAAATAATAAAGAAAAGATAAATTTTATTTAATATATAGTAGAATAATCTATCTAGATATGAAAGAAAGAGCAGCAAAAATGTGTGATTGAAGCAAATAACAAAACCTTTCAGTTATTTCATTTGAAAATGAATATTACATAGATAAGAATGAAATAGGTTGTGCTTTACTGGAGGAAAAAATACAAAATCCATAGGCGATAAGAAGAATGGTTAAGCACAAGCAATTAATGAGGCTTTAATTGTATTTCTAGAGATAATAATGGGAAGGGGTACTGAAGGCTTGTTAGATGTTAACAGTGTTATTTATGATTCAGGAGAATAGTCAGTGAATTGCTTTTTTCAACAATTAGGAGTCATTATAAAATAATAAATAAAATTTTTCATGCATGTATAAAGCATTGCTGAAAATCTTAAATAGTATATGACATTTTATATTAGATTATATGTTTGATTTGGAACTAATGGGGATCAATGTTGTAATTAATGAGATATATAATTTTAGGAGCTTAATGCTATTTATGTTAAATTTGATTAACCATTTTGCATTATATCAACTGCATTAGCAAATGACAACGGGAACATTCTTGAGTTCTAAATAGGATGGTAAATAAGAAAAGCAACATTTGGGTGATTAAACATCAAATTCATGAAGTTGTATAATCTCATAGTATTCATTTTAATACCCTTGTAATTTAAAATTCATTATAAATATGGTATAGAGTAATTAAATGACATTAATTCCTTAAAGACAATTTAATTTGATGTTGAATCTCACAAATGTCATTGTCCATACATACTATATTAATAAGGACTCAAGCCTTCTTTAATTTTCATCTGCTAAGTTAGCTGAATGATAATTTAATACAAACAATTAATTATATTTAATATAAAAAGTACACTATTTTATTGCTTTTAAAACTATCTAGTAAATATGTACTCAGATGTTAAGAGAAGGGGCATAAAGTAGTCATCTTTGACATGGTTCATATTTCCAAACTTTTTAGACGCAATTTATTTTTTTTAACTGATTCTTTATAATTAGGCAATTGGAATTTATTATTTTATCTTTTACTTTAAGTGAAGATCTGTCAAAAGCAAAAAAATTCCCGAGATTATAATTTTTGTTAAAAAGTGGTAGGAATGAAAAATTCTCCATCAAATCAATTTTGTTATCTTCATAATAATTAATTTACTAATTTACCAATAGTAATAGAATCTCTTTTTATAGATGAAATGCCAATACAATAGTACTGTGACCAGTTTTGAATTCATGAACAATGTTATGAAGTCTTGTAGCCAGCAATGGTGATAAATAAAAGCAATTTGATATTTTTTGATAATTTGTAATTTTTGGACTCTTTTTAATATTAGAAAGGACTTATATATTAGAAGTATATATTTTTAAAGACACTAGTAGAGGAATACAATTCTTTTAAACAAGTTCATCTTGTTTTTGAAAAATGTTCAAAGTGGAAGCTTGATTTATAATTATTGTGCTACATTTTTTTAATCTCATGTAAGTGTTTTAGGTATTGACATTTTTACAAATAATGTTAATAACTATAATATTATATACTTGGGATTCAAAAACAATAAATAATTTTGAAAAGCAATTGGTATTCATTTGGATGTTTTAATTTTTATTCATAGAAGCCAAGATGATAACAAACACAATGTTTAATTATTTAATTTTGGAAGAATTTTTTAATTTCTGCATTGCTTTTGTAATATAATATAGGGGGTTTGAACTCAGACTTTCAAGCACTCTTCAATTATCCACATTATCTTATATCACTGATATACATGACCACACACATGTAGAAAAGATAAACAATCACCAATATATGTATTTCGTGCTGAACCAGCACTCATCAGTTGGCTGAGATTATCATCTCCCACACATGTATACAATCAGTGCTCAGTTTATATTAAGATAGCAAATCTTCATACTTTAAGGGACAGGTTTGAATCTACTCCAACCTCCAACTTTTCAGCCATCCATACCATTGAAATATAAAATAAGTGAAAAAAAACCTTTATTTTTTGTATGCAGCAATTTACTTTAATTTAAGAAGAATGTTATCTTTATGGAGATAACTAAAATACTGACTTTTTAAAAACATATCCAATTTTGTATTCATGTAAATATTGTAGAATTCATTAAATATAATGCAGTTCTAAAATTGAGTTGTTAAAACAAATTACTACAGCCAATAGTATTTAAATGTGTTTGTTTGGCCATAGTTTCAAATTGTTAAAAATCTTAGTTTGTCTTTGGATAGAAAACCTAATTTATACTAACAAATATGGAAATAAAGAGTTTTAATTTTTATTATTTTACATAACTAAAGCTTATATATAAATCAGCATTTATTTTTATAGCGTCTGTATACAATTGTAATTACATTCATATCGGCCTTTCAAGCCAAATTGTGCAAACGCTTTTGCGAGTGTTAAATAATAAATGAATACCCTCTGACCAAACAAGATATAGAATTTATGCAGAAATAAAAGGAATCCTCTTATTCCTACGACTCAAATATTTATATATGAGCAAATCTGAAGTACTGGCACAGATTGTGACTATAGAACAGTCACTTTAAATTACTATATATAACGTATGAATGAATGACGCTGATGAAATTTACTAGAATTTACTGAACATCATTCCAACTGAAACTTAATCATATATATAAATCAGCATTTATTTTTATAGCGTCTGTATACAATTGTAATTACATTCATATCGGCCTTTCAAGCCAAATTGTGCAAATGCTTTTGCGAGTGTTAAATAATAAATGAATACCCTCTGACCAAACAAGATATAGAATTTATGCAGGAATAAAAGGAATCCTCTTATTCCTACAACTCAAATATTTATATATGAGCAAATCTGAAGTACTGGCACAGAAGGTGTAAAAAATTTTTTTTTATATTCAAAAAGAGTTTAGTTCTAATGTTAGACCTATAAATAATATGAGTTTATGATATTGTAATGGAAAATATTCTAAATTTTATGAACATTAATCAAATGACATTGTTTCATAAACAGCAATATTTCCTTGTTGGGCAATCCAAAGTATAAATAATAAAAACTGCCAAAATATAAAGGTAAAATCAGTGTTGTTCACTGAATAGATTGTGTATTTGAATAATTATGAGTTTAATAAGAAATATATCTGAGCACTAGCTGGCTTGCAAGTACCTCATAGATTTGCACAACCTCATATAATAAATAAAATCATGAACCAAGTGGTTTTCTCCACTCATGTACTCAAACATTTGGGTGATCTAAAATATACTACATAAATGTACTTTGCAACTAAAATATATAAGTAATAAATAGGAAAATAAATATGTTTATCCACAAATGGCTCTACAGCAATTTAGATTTACAATAGATTTGTGAATTTGTAGCATACCAATGGTTCATAATAAGTACATCTGATCAGCAAAGTGGATAAAGTTCAATAAATAATATTTTACTTGTTAATGAGCTATATTATGAAATATACACTTAAATATTTTAATTTCAAATAAATTGTGTAATGAAATAGTTTTATCATGATTCATGCAATAGGAAAACTCATTGAGATGGCTAAGACAAGGAACATAAGTTCTAATTTACCAACTGCAATCTAATATTATGAGTAAATAAGCAAATATTTTATCTAGCGCCATGCTTGCAATTATATTTCATTCCAATATCAGCCCTTCAAGCTAATTGAGCACGCGCCTTTTGAGTGTTAAATAAATGAAATCTAATATTATGTAATATTTCTTTATAATTTATCCCCTCCTAGATTGTAATTAGTAGAAATGATCTATGATTACAATTAATAAAGCATACAGTCATAAAAGGGTTAATGGCAAATGCTTTCTAACAAAAAAAATTAATACATTAACAATTGACTTAAGTCTTAATTCTGTGAGCCTCTTATTTAATCTTATAGTGAACAATAATATAAAATTGCCTTATAATAAAAATTATTAATAAAAAAAACTGATAATATGTTATTGTTAAGTTACTATTATACTCTTAACCATTATTAATAAATGAAATTTATTTCATGTAAATAATTTAAAAAAATTATTCTTTTAGTTTCTGTTACCAATTTTAGCTTTTATATATATATATATAATTTCAACTTAGATTCCATTATCCTCTGATGTTTTCTTTGGCATATTGATGATAATAAAATATAAATATAGATTTACATAAACATTTTAATCCTTAAATGATATTCAACTATTCCAGTGACAATATTACAATCCATGGTAAACTTTGATAGTTTTATAAACTTCATGGCAGTTAAGCAATAGCATTTGTTCTTATAATCATTCCATTTAGACATAAAGATATTAAATGAGGGGAAGTTTTGTTTTCCTTCCCCCTTAAATAAATTTTCTATGCACAGTACATATTTTCTTATTATAAGTCCAGGATCTATTTATAAAAGTAAGGTAAGATAAAACACAGAATTTTAAGCAAAAGGTGCTTTTCTTTTTGAAATTGTTTCTGTAACTATAGTAATGCAAAACACAGTTTTTTTTGTTTCATTTTTTATTTTTTAACATTGGCTCTTTTTTCTAATCTTAAAAAGGCATTGTTACCATTTGACATAACTTAATAAAAATCATTTTATTTTTAAATTTAATTAATAAAGTATCCATTAACTCTGTATTTATCTTAAATTAACCAACTTATTTATTAAATATAAGACCTTTAATTGTTTTCTTTATTTAGTTATTTATACACTATAAAGAAATCTATAGATGTCAACATGTGTACATCACAATATGTTATTTCTGATGATTATCACAACAAAGCATTTCATTATAGCTATATGTTTTATTTTAGTCAAGATAAATATATATATATATATATTTATCTTATATATATATATATATATATAGTCAAGATAAATATATATATATATATATATGTAACCAGTTGGTTACATAGCTATACTCAAAAAAATAAATAATTAGATAATTGATAGCAGGTTCCTCAAGTTTGAGAATAACCTCCCAAAAATTATTTAATTAATTGGAGAAAATGAAATTTAATTTTCCAATGCATATTTTTTATGGGTCTTCATTTAACTAAATATTTGTAAAATCCCCATATGATAGCATAAAAATTCTCAAACATTAAATATATATTCAAGTGTATTTTTTAAAAATAAAAAAGAGGAAAGAACAAAATAGGATTTTAATAATTTTGTAAATTTTATTTTAATTAATCAGAGTTGTTTTTATCTCTCTTTTATGAAAAAGAAAAATCAAATCAGTGTAATTAACAGATTATTTTCTTTTTGTTGTTTTTTTTTGACAAGAAGATTTAATTTTTAATTATAAAGAAATGTCAAGAATTTTATGTTGTTAAATTCTTGTTTTTAACTTGTTTTCAATCATTGTAATTAAGGAGAGAATTATCTGAACAATTTTTTTTTATAAAATTTTATTTAATTGGTTGTCATGAAAATGATAATATTAGAGACAGATTGTAATTGGCTTGTGGTCAGGATTGCTCTAAAATACATATGTGGGAATATGAATTAGCGACTATACCCAAGTGCTGAAGAGATTATTGCTAACTTAACTGTTGAAATTAGCAGTCAAACCATAATTTTGCTGCTGAAAAAGATAGTAGAAAAAAATATTCTAAATTTAACTATTGAAGAGAAAGAAATGAAGTTTTAATCCATCTGCTGGAAAGAAAGAAGCAGAAGCCTTTACCAACCTGTGACATAATACAGCAGGAATCTTAACCAAGCTATTGAATATAATAGAAGTTTTAATTCAGCTTTTAGCATATTATGAGTTCAGCACTAAAATAGTTTGTACCATGAAAACCATATGCTAGATTCAACTAAAATCTAGGCATCATTTTCCTTCATGTAACCTACCTTCACTGGAATAAAGATATAGAGAAGAGAGTACTCCCCTAAAGTAATCTGCAATCTTGCCTTCAACCAAAAGCATAAGTGTTTGACTATCTGTCTCACCTGGAAATTCAACAGAACCAAATGGACAAATTTTGCTATTTTCCAATTACTTGGAATTGCTACAGACCAGGAAAAGGACATCTTAACCATGCCATATCTAAAAAGCCTTCAAGAAGCTCAATTGAATAAAAAAAACTAGAACTGAAAAAGACTCCCAACAGTAAAGCCATGGCTAGAGGTATTTTTTATGTGTGCACACTATTTTTTTATTAATAGAACATTTTTTTTATTTCATAAATGTAGGGTAAGTTTTTTCCTCTCTCAATTTGCCCTCTGGGTAGAATCAAAGATTGCTATCTTTGATTTTTTGAAAATGTTTAACAAACACTTAATTATTTTTTAAAAAAGAATTTAATGAATTTAAAATCAATCCATGAATAAAAATTAATTTATAGATTAATATAATTTTATCAAACTGTATATTTTTTATGATGAAATGGATATTTGAAATGATCTACAATCATGTCATTTTTTTTTTATTAATTAAATATTAAATAATTATTTTTTTAAAAAAAAATCTTTATAGTCTTAATTATTTTATTCTATCCAATTCCTGTTTATGGAGTGCAGTGTGTGTGTGACCTTATATCATGACACATTATATTTTAAGATTTAGTTTTTTTCTTGATCTCAATAAAACTAGTTATTTATAAGTAAGGAAAGTCCATGATTTGCTTAATATTATTTATAGTAAGCTAATTTATTTATTTATTTCCCTCTTGCTCACAGTAATAAATTATAGAGTTCTTGCTTCCTGAACTAGATTTGTGCATTACAGATGTATGGGATAGGGGGTTTATATTTAGTCTATGGGCACTAGATGATGATTCCTGGTTGGCACAGAGAGGATATTCTTCAAACTCCATGCACTGCATTTTATTTAGTTTGGTCTCTATTAAAGTTTAAATTTATAGTTGGCCAGTACATTAATAATACTAAGTGGCCAGAGCATTGATGATGATCAGCATGCTTGAATATCCCAGCATTATTGTTTTTCTAGTTGTGTATTGTTATGGATTAGCACTTGTCTGTGCATCCAAACTATGGTTTAAATAATTGTCCAAGCTAGCAAAAGTTCAATAGTTAGCCTGATCTACAGGAGACCCATTTCAAATCCAGTCACAAGATTGACTGTTGATTTATTTTTGATTGCTAACTATTTGTGATGATGAATAGTCATTTCTTTTGAGCATTCTTTATACTTTTGGGTAGTGCTGGTGAACTTATAGTTAGCTTTACTGATTTCTCAGAGTAATCTATTATGCTCATTCCTTTTGAGACTTTTTTTTTAACTTGAGGATAAAAATACAATTCCTCATATTCCTCATAGTTTAAATCCCAATTTTCTGTAGAGTTACAAATGACTAGCCAATTTAAGACCATTGATGTTTACATACTGGTGACCATCATGTCAGATACAACACTTGTAGGTTACAATATATGTATATAATATGAAAGAAACAATATTAGCAACTTATAAATAACCTTATAATTATGGATTCTGAGAAAGTTAATGCTGGTAAATGTTTGTGATATAGTGGAGTTGAGATGAAAAGATACTGATAAACCCCCCCAAAAAAAATTGACATATATATTTATCTTTACAATAGCCAACTCTCTATATAGTAATGCCACCTAGTGCAAGACTTAGTAATCAATAGATGCAAAAATATTTGTGTAAGCATGGGAAATGGTCATATAATGTTTTGATGATTTTGGTTTTTATCTTCACAACCAATTAAGAAAGATTTTATATTAATAAAACCCCTAAGACCTGAACGGCTATATGATTTATAAAAAAAAATTACAGAACATACAATTTTAAATGAAATTTCTAATTTATTACAATAAATAAAAATATATATACATTTTTATAAAGTGAAAATATGAAAGAATGTAATAAAGCTGATAAAGTAGTCATTACCACAAAAAAATAATTAAAAAAGGAGATTTTTTACATTTTTAAATATCTTTATTTTTACATTGGTTCACAAACTCTCAATTTTGAAAGGTATAACCTAAAATTACAATTTCATAGACAGCTTCATCACATTCATCATAAAGTGCAGAAAAAAAAAAAAATAACATGACCTATCTGAGTTACAGTTTGTTGGTGTAATGTGGCAGAAGGTGACAATTTCAGTTTCATTTTTTTACTAACCAGCCTATATGTTCAATTTCTGCAAGCAGTTGTTTTTCTAGGCCCTCTATGCAGGATATCTATTAGAAATGCAAGGTTTTAGTGTGGATCAAAAAAAAAATAACCGTATCTAAATTATGCATTATTTCATAGGAGACCATAATAGCAAAGTATGTTTCAAAGTAATTAAAAACTTATCTACAATGAAATGAATAAAAACAGAAAATAAAATAAAATAAATAACCCAAAGGAATTACAAGTAATTATATATCAGTGGGAGATGATGATGACTATTGATTCAGCATTGGGAGGCATTGTAAATTATTTAGAATACCAAAAAATCGATCTCGGGTCATAACTCTAGCAAGTACCGGTTGATGCAAATATTCATTTTTAGACCAAATAAATTTCAGTTTTGGTATGTGTGATATAGTACAAACATGAATAACCATACCAAAAAATGCATTCAACTCAGTGGGTGACAGATCAACCCACTTCGGTAATACCTTCCACTCTGAAGCATACCTATTGCTTTCAGTGCAAATATCATATAATTTCCTATCAAAAAATAAATGAAATAGATCAGGAATTGAATACTCAAAGGTAATGGGGAAATACAATGAAACCTCAGAATCAAACACATCAACAGGAAAGTCTTTGTCAGAATCAATCAAAATTACGTTCAGCAGCGAAAGAAGCCATATGTGCGGATAAATTTTTAATACGTTGATAAAATCTAGAAAGAAAAAAAATTATAAAAGTTTAATAATGTACTTTACAAAAATTGCTATAAAAAATCTAATTTTCATTGCACAGAAAAAATTTTTAGACGTACAAAAAGTTAGAAAAATGGTGAAGAAAAAGAAAAAAAGACCCGTAACTGTGACATATACGGTTTACGCGCTATTGCGGTCGAAATTGCAAACTTTTTTTTTGCGTAAATTTGCGCGCTTTGGTCTCAAAATGATGTTTTATATATTATAAATTTGACATGTAGCAATTTCTATTGCTATTTATTTATGGTATATTATAAATATGTGCACACACATATATTTCTTTCTAATGATATTTATTTATGGCATAGTGTGGAAAAAAATACAAACAGAAAATAATGGATAGTTAACTACGGTACTTATATCAGTATATATACAATTATGTTAAGTAATGTTTAGATTGTGTATTTATAGTTAAGTTTTTTTAATTTGCTTAGTGAATAGTATGTATGTATTTTTGACAAAGTTCTTTTCAAACTAATCAAATAAGATACAGAAGCTTGTTTTTATTGAGATTTTAGCCTAAAGCCAATTGTATTCTGAACTTTATTGAATTTGCATACTGGCAAGAATACTAATATTTTAGCAGAAAGAATTTCAGTTATTACATAGTAGAAATGTCTGTGCATTCCTCATATATGAATTAAATAGATTATGTCATGTACATGAGGGGTTAGATGGATGTTAGGTCAGCATGGGTGTGATGAGAATCTTGGCCTCAGGGTGGCCTTTGAGCATTCCATCAGTCATCATATTTTCAATTGGATGGACAGTTGAAGAGCTGGAGTGTAGAGTGGATTGAAGCCTGCCCATTACAGTATGAAGATTGGCTATTTTAATATATATCTGAGCACTTATTGCATATATGTGTGGAGATGGTAATCCGGACCAACTGATGATTGCTGGTTTAGCATGAAATATGTATATTGGTGATTATTTATCTTTTTGACATATATGTGTTCAAGTTTATTGGTGTTATGAGATAGAGTGGTAGGTCATGTGAAAGTCTGTGCTCATATACCCTATATATTACATATATTGATACAGGTATATAATAAGCCTTTATTCTAGTCATTAAATGTAAAACATAAATATATTTGTAGTTATATGTTGGACTACTTCCACCATCAAAAATTAATTGTTAAATGTCTTTAGAAAAATTGAAACTTTATTTCAACTTTTCAAGTACATTTGATATTGTTAATATTAGAACAGAAGTTAGTATATAAATTTTGAGTGGAGTAGTGTTCTTCATAAGTTGCTGGCCTAATCAATAATAATACTAACTTGGAAATCACATCTGGGGGCTTTAGATATATAAAGACTAAATTTAAAATGACACTCTAATCATTTAGGCTATTCTGCTAAAGATAACATTCAGTTGAATTTGGCATTATCACATGGGCAGTTTCTTTTAATTTTTTTTTCTTTTTTCATTTCTGTTCCATATTCTTGTTTTTTTACTAATTAAACATACATTCAGTGATATTTGCATAATCTGCTACTTTATATACTCATTTTTTTAAATCATCAGTTTGTATTCTTTAAATTGTTTTTCAAAGGAATGGCTGGTTTTATTGAGATAGGTCTTTCCATATTTCATAGATGAAGTTATTGTTTTTCAGCATTCCAAATTTAGATTTCATGGAGAGTAGAATTTCATTCAGATATTTAATTGATTGCAGATTGCCTTTAGTTTATCTGCTACACTTGATATGTATGGGTACATTACAGTACTTATAATTGGTTTTTCTTTTTGTTGTTTATTTAGAGTTTTTTAAGAACAGATGATTGGTAACCATTCTTCATGAGGGTTTGTTTTATATGTTTTTTCTTTTTTTAAAAGTCACTCATTTCTGACCAAGCCGTTTTTTGCTCTGTTTTATAGTGATAGTATAATTCTATGTTTTTTGGTTTTATCATTATTGAATTTATATGCTAAGTATTTTTTCTATGTGTGTGCAAATTCTTGTAAACTATAGTTTTAATTTTGTCATGAGAGTCTTATCATGAGAATATCCAAAAGTTTTAATATTTGTCATTTTTCTGATTTTGTTGTGAATTTAATTGAACATATATTATTGATGTGTGTCCAGAATGTTGCTAATAGTTTGTCCCCATGTAAGTATACAATATCCATAATTCTCTCATTTTGTTAGAAAAATTTTGACTATCAGTAAGAGGAATTATTCTGATTTGGAAGCATTTATGTTCATTTAATCTTTTCCTTACGATAAATAACATTTCATTATAGGATACATGTGTAAAATCAGCATCTCATATTAAAAAGAAAAAAATATATCTAAAATATCAGACCAATAAATTTATGTTCAATTGGGAAAATACAAAACTATTAAATAGAGAGGAAAAAGGAGAAAATTAATAGAAGCTAATCGCACAATAATAATCAGGAACTTCACAATTTAACCTAGTATGATAATTCATAATGTTTGGGAACAACTCACATTAATCTTGCCCTAAAGAAGAAAATGAAGAATCTTGTAGGACCCTTATAGATAAGTATATAAATTTTTTACTAATTCTTACTTTGACAAAATAAGCTGGTTAATTCAGTACATAAAATCTAATTAACCATGCTCCCAAATTTGAAGAAGAAAGAAAATACTACTACTCAAAACATGCTGTATACCATCTCAAATAATGTTACTATTAGTTGAAGGTATGGGTTGGTACCCAAAAATAACTGAAATTTTGTAAAAGTGTGTATTTGTTTTTAGCTGTTATAAATTGGATATCTTTTAAAATACTGTTTATTTAATGCAGTGCACTGATTTAAATGAATTTTACACTTTTCAAAGTAGTCCTGAAACTCTTGTAAGGTGATGGCTTTTAAAGACTCTGTGGTTTTTTTTCTTCACCATTCCAAGTCTGCAAAACTTTTTTATTTTGAGGCATTATAAAGAAACCACATTGAGCAAGATCAGGTGACTATAGCTGATAGTTAAGCTGAGTCTTGCTGGTTTTTTTATTTTAAAATTGTATTACACTCAAGGCTTTATGCACTGGTGCATTGTTGGGGTGAAGCTTGCACTCCCCACTTTGCCACAAATTGAGATATTTTCATTTTATCACATTTCACAAACTTTTCAAAAACTTGTAGATAAAATAGATGAATGTTATAAATGAATTCTGAATGGATACTGCTATTTGTATCCCCCCAAAAAATCAGCATTATCTTGACATTGAATTTAACTCCTCATATTTTGGGGGGATATGATGAATTTGATGCTTCCATAAAACCACTCATAAACTTGTGTTTTTCCTAGAGAGCTTATTTGTAAATTGTTTTTATAACCATTTTTCTCTAATAGAAAACAGAATTTCACATTGCTGTAATTTTTCAACAATTACAAAAATCAACAAATGAGACACAGTTAATAAAAACACTCATTATGCCATAACACAACTTTTTTCAAATATGGTTGATGGCAGACTGGTGTGATGAAATGCACTGTGGCTTTTCTCTTTTTTGGAGTCAGGAATCTCTCAGCCACTGTGCCCAGAAATGCATGGGATTCCTACATGAGGCATCTAGCAGCAGAAGCATCTATTACAATCTGCTTGCCCTCCAGAGAAAGATTTCAGTTTTTTGGGGGCACCCCCTCATATAATAAAGATTGACATTTTCTGAAGACATTTAATATTAGATGATGAATATATTTCAATATGTAATTACAAGTAAAATACCAACAACTCAAACCTTCGGTCAAACAATATATATATGTTGATTTAAATTCTATCACGTGATAATATTTTTGAATATATTCTTTCAGAAGAGTGAAAATGAAAACTATTTTGTATGAAATGACTTTTATTTTGCATAATCACGAAATTTGCCTTAGAATCTTTTTTTTTTGTCTTTCCAATTCTAAATTAATTTATTGTAAATACTTATAAATGTCGTATGTTTTACCACTGAATTTCTGGATCTGGTGGTACTGTTATCTTTGCATACTATGTTAGTCTTTGAATATCATATGACTTCAAAAACAAATGATCACATGATTATACTACTGGTATTTACTTGCATGAATATCTTAAATTATTTTTAAAAAATAAATAAAAACTTATAAGTAAAGTTTTAATAAAGAAGTAATAAATAAATTATAATACAAATAGGTTGATAAACAGAGCAAAACTCTCCATACATTATTGCCACCTGTGCTAAACAGAGTAATCAATGGATGCCAGAAGGCTTGTGCATAAAATCCCTATCTAATGCCTACTCATCCAATATCCCCAGACTAGTTTCTGGCTTGTGGCCTTCATCAGTGAGGAGCTTTGGATCTGAGAGCACTGCATCTAGATCTTAGGATCTAATGCTAATGCAACCCTCTAGCAATCATCTTTTATCTCTACTTAACTACAAAACTATGAGAATGAAATTGAAAACACAAAAAATATTTTCAATCTAAGCTCAATAGCTTATATAGTCATATGGGTCTGAACTCAGTTCAGCACCCATACATTTTGGTGTCTTTGGCTCTTTTACAACCATAGCCACCACTATCCTATTAGGCAGGATTGGTGTTAAACCATTAAGCATCACATGATCACATTTCTTATACTAGCACATTAATTGTTGATAAACAGAGCAAAACTCTCCATACAGTATTGCCACCTGTGCTAAACAGAGTAATCAATGGATGCCAGAAGGCTTGTGCATAAAATCCCTATCTAATGCCTACTCATCCAATATCCCCAGACTAGTTTCTGGCTTGTGGCCTTCGTCAGTGAGGAGCTTTGGATCTGAGAGCACTGCATCTAGATCTTAGGATCTAATGCAACCCTCTAGCAACCACCTTTTATCTCTACTTAACTACAAAACTATGAGAATGAAATTGAAAACACAAAAATATTTTCAATTTAAGCTCAATAGCTTATATAGTCATATGGGTCTGAACTCAGTTCAGCACCCATACATTTTGGTCTCTTTGGCTCTTTTACAACCATAGCCACCACTATCCTATTAGGCAGGATTGATGTTAAACCATTAAGCATCACATGATCACATTTCCTATACTAGCACATTAATTGTTGATAAACAGAGCAAAACTCTCCATATAGTATCGCCACCTGTGCTAAACAGAGTAATCAATGGATGCCAGAAGGCTTGTGCATAAAATCCCTATCTAATGCCTACTCATCCAATATCCCCAGACTAGTTTCTGGCTTGTGGCCTTCATCAGTGAGGAGCTTTGGATCTGAGAGCACTGCATCTAGATCTTAGGATCTAATGCAACCCTCTAGCAACCACCTTTTATCTCTACTTAACTACAAAACTATGAGAATGAAATTGAAAACACAAAAAATATTTTCAATCTAAGCTCAATAGCTTATATAGTCATATGGGTCTGAACTCAGTTCAGCACCCATACATTTTGGTGTCTTTGGCTCTTTTACAACCATAGTTTTGTAGTTAAGTAGAGATAAAAGGTGGTTGCTAGAGGGTTGCATTAGATCCTAAGATCTAGATGCAGTGCTCTCAGATCCAAAGCTCTTCATTGACGAAGGCCACAAGCCAGAAACTAGTCTGGGGATATTGGATGAGTAGGCATTAGATAGGGATTTTATGCACAAGCCTTCTGAAATCCATTGATTACTCTGTTTAGCACAGGTGGTAATACTGTATGGAGAGTTTTGCTCTGTTTATCAACAATTAATGTGCTAGTATAGGAAATGTGATCATGTGATGCTTAATGGTTTAATACAAATAGGCTGAACATTCTTATTTATTTTTCATATATAACGGGAAGTAAACTATTTTATTAAATTGTTTTTATATTGTATAAAGTTGAAATAATGAAATAATGTATTTTATCAAAAAATAAATGATTTAATGTGATGTATTTTAGAATTTTGCCATGTTAGAACTTAAATAAAAGAATATAATTATTCATTTCTTAAAGTAAAAGCCTGTAATAAAAGATTTTTTTGATATATATATAAAAGTTTTTATTTAAAAAGTTTCTATTTTTCTATGCTTGATATAACCATTAAAAACATGAATGCATAATTGAAGCTGAGTTTTGCAAATTATTTGTTAAATGTATTCCTCTTTTACCTGTACTCAAGTGTAATTTAATATATTACCTTGCTTCCGCTTTTTGCATATTTTTTCTCCCATCTTTCATGACTCATTTTTAATTCAAATTAAAGCTATTCATGTTTTTTTTTTTTTTTTATTGAAATAAGGGGAGGTTGATAGAGAATTAAATTATATATAATTAGATGCAAAGGGGAAAAAGTTTAATAGAACTTCAAAAAGATATCTTATTAATTAATTTTTTTAAAAAAGTTCTCAATAGAAGAAGATAATTAGAAATCAATGAAGTATGAACGTAGCTCATCCTAGATTAACTTGTGCATTATCCTGTTTATGTTATAAAGACTAATACAAGATGCTGTGGGATTTTAAAACTCTTCTGTGACTATCATTATGTTTAATCAATCCATTAATTAAATAATAACACTTGAGAAAGTGAATGAATCATTGATATACTTTCATATATATGGTATAAATATATAATGTTCTATATAATATATATTCTCAGTTATAATTATTTGTCAAAGAAAATGCGAATATTTAGTAAAATGTTTCTTTGTAAAGATTATTAGAAGCTTTTTGCACTGAATGAATTAAAATCGTATATACATTGAATCAAATTAATCAAATGATGTCAAGACTTATTAAAGGTAATGATATGATCTAAAATTGAAAAGCTAGAATAAATTACGTTAAAAAAGTAACAGATAATGGCAAACTATCATTAACAATGATGAAATCCATCTCTTGGTTATAGATTTATTTTTTACGAGATCACGTATATATAAATAAATGTCACAGCAACCTGTACATATAATTATCTGACTGCACTACTTAGATTGCAAAGTCTTTATTATAAGCAGATGGAAAAATTGAATAATTTCATATCAGCTGCTAAAATTTTAAATAATTGTTAATTTAGAACAATTCAAACGGTATGAATAATCTAAGTAAACTTGAAATGATATTATATTTTTCTGTTTCTAAAGGTACAATTAATTTCTAATCATTCTAATAAACATCTCAGTTTTCAGTTCACTATATAAAAAATTCAAACATACATAATACTACTTTGGAGTCATATAAATAAATATCACAACAGCATAAAATAAAATTATCCAGCTATGTAATCTAAATTACAAAGATCAATGATATGCAAATGAAAAAAATGAAACCACTTATTCATCTGATGCTAAAATTCCAAATAATAATATGGGCAAATTTAAAAACATTGAGATGGTACTTATCTCTTTCTGATCTTGTAAAGCACTATAATTTACTATATAGGAAATTCAAACATACATAATTCTGTACCTAAATCATATTAATGAACGACACAACAACTTAGGTATAAAATTGTATTGTTGAGCCATTTAGATTACAGTGCTTTATTATATCAAAATGATATATAAAAAATGCTTTATTATAAGCAGATGAAAAAAAGGAACATTTTTTCATCTGTCATTTGATTTTAAATGGACAGTGATTTTGAATAATGTAAATAATTAGAGCAAATCTATATAAACTGAGATGTTAGTATACCTTTTTCTATTTATGTTTATAAGCGAAATTAATTTCTAATTATTCTAGTAATCTTGTAAGTGTCTACAATTTAATATATAAGAAATCCAAATATGCATAATACTACATTTGAATCATATAAATGAATATCACAATGATAGAAAATTATCCAGCTGTAACAACTGTGCATTGATTAAAGTTACTGACTGTTTAAAATTTTAACAGTAGATGAAAAACGTTTATTTTTTTATTTATTTGTAATAAAGATTTTGTAATCAAGATAACATACCTTGATAATCTTATACATAGTTCATTGTAACATTTGTTTATGTTATTTCAAAAACATGTTCGTTTATTTTAAAGTAAGCTCCAATATGGATGGCCATGTGCTTTTAAAATACTTTATTGATGGGGAGTGCCCACAATTCATAGTGCATGTGTAAAAAGGAATTTGCTTCCATATATATATATATATATTATAACATAAAAATGGCTTTAATCAGAAGTTAAATACATGAGCTTTTGCTTTACATTTTTTAGATATTGGTCACAAACCTGATTTTGATGATGCTAAAATACTTGCTAATCTGGAAAAATGATTTCAGAACCACGAGGAAGTCTAATGAAATATTAAAAAGGCTAAATGATTTAAATAATGCTGATGAAGCACAACGTATTCCACCACTTATTTTATCTCTCCTAAAATCAACATGAAATCAATTAGTGGTAAAACTGAATTTTGTTAATCCACATATTCTGAATACTCAACTACTTCAAGTTCAGTCTCATTCTGTACTTCACACTCAATCTTGTTATTACTTGTAATCTAACCATTTTTCTTTGAAAAATTAACCTTGACAATGGTGGATGCTATTTCATCAAAACATTGGGAAGTAATAAAAAATAACACATAGTTTAATCCCAAAACTACTTTATATATGTATTGTAGATCAAGTTGCAGTAATATGAGTGGATATGAAAAGGTTTCATAGCATGACCTGGTTTGAATTCAGAAGAAAAATGGGATTTTTTAAAGCCACATTAAAAAAACAGCTATTCTGGTTTTCTGAAAAAATTTATTAATTTATCTTATTATTATTACTATTTTCAACCTTATTGCTGAAACAGTAATGATATCAATTGGAAATTTAAACATTTTAACAGTTTATTCGTAGTTGTTTAATATTAGACAGCACCTAGTGTTCTGTGAACTTTCATTTATATGAGTTTTCAAATCTCTACTGCTTTTATCCCAATCATTTCCCTCATAATCCCTGCATTTTTTCACAGTGATTTGCCTTTATGTAAAAGTTTCACTATTTATTTGCATTTATTAATAAATATATAATCCTTCTTCACTGATTTTTTTTTATCACTGAGCAATGTCAAGTTATTTCATTATCTTAAAATACTATATCAACATGAAAAATAGTTTAATTTTTGTTCCAGCATTGTTCATTCTGGATACATTAAGTAAATAGATACACCAATAAAATTCCAAATTTGGCTTTGTTAATAATACATAGAGTCAGTCTGAACTGATAAATGTATTTCATAAATAAATTCTTTTTGTTTGAGAAATTATGATGGCTTATAAAGTTTATCTATATGTGTACATTTAATTTTGAGAACCTCTTTATGTGTGCAATAAGAATTCTATAAGACTACTCAAACATTATTTTTATTTTCTATCATCTCCAAATAATGTTATTTTTTATATCATTTTATACAGCCCAATAATTTCTTTTTTAAAAATTAAAGAATATATTTTATTATTGTTCTTTAAAATTTATTGTAGGATATATATATGTCTATACTGTGGGTTATTTATTTATATTTTCCAGATATAATTTACAATAGAATCAGAAAATTAAAAAGCATTGGAATATTACCAAAGCACAGTTTAAGCAGGATAAGGTGACTTCATTGACATTGGTTTTATTTGTAATGAAGAAAAATAGCCATTAGATTTTCAAAAATAGCTAATTTGGTATATGCTATCAATACTAAATTTTGCAGCATAAAACATCAGTTTGTCTAGCTAATGCTATGATTGTATTCTGATTATAGCCTCTCAGAAAAAAAAATGGGGATACTTTACTGGAGAGCATTTCCAAAAAAGAAAAAAGTTCTTTTCTGTATAGCAAATAATGGATGAATAAATGTCCATAATGAGCTAAGTGGGTATAACAGTAACAACTGCAACAGAGAATAAGTATTTTGCAGATATTGTGGCAAATCTACATACATGAGAATAATGTCAAAAAACCTGATGAAAAGTTTAAATGTGTTGAGCACTCTATTGTGACAGATAATGCAAGTGATGTTTTAAGGATTCATGACTTGCAAAGAACTGCAAAAATGTGAATGTGATATGTTATAGCTTTTCTGTACATCTTTTGAATTTCTTAGAAAGACTAAAGAGGTCAGCTTTTACATTTAAAATGAATACATTTTTTAATGTTACTAAATATTTTCAAAGCAACAATTTTGAAAATGCAATCTTCAGACAATCACATGTTTCAAAACTTATCATGCCAGTTGAACTATGTTGGAACGATTTGGTCTGCATGCTTACATTAAAGACAGACTTACATTTCCAAAAATCTGCAAAGATAATAGTAAGAAAATCAGATATATGTGAGCAAAAGTTGCTTATGTTATGCTTGAGACAAATATTTAAAATATGATTTGCATTTTGAAGCCTGTTGCTGAAATTATTGATGAAATAGAAAACAGCATATACTCGTATTATATATGTATGGCAACAAGAAATAAATATGGAATGTGATAAAAGATGAGTGTACACAAATATATTTTGAATATACGTAACATAGGTTTAACATCATCTTATTTTTTGTTTATTTGCTTCATCAAAGGAAATTAATAAGAATGGACTTCAACTAAGAGATTGCTAAAAGAAACTGGGTCTTGATTTTTCAAATTCGAAGTTTGAGTCAAGTTTTTAACTACCATTAAATTTACAACCGGTTGGCATTTTCATTGTTTTCCCTAGTGGTAATTTTTAAAAATGTTCAACATTTTATTTTAGTATTTAAACTTTTATTTTATATTAGAATTCAATAAACTGAGCTTAATTTATTAGATATATAAGATTACAAATGAAGAACATAAAAAGGTCATATCTAAAACATACAAATATAGGGGGGAAAAGTGAACTGCATAATAAGAGCAATAACTTTTTTCTGATTGGATGATTACTGCAACACCATTGGAAAAAATAAATTAACAAAATATTGTTGATTGTACTTTAAAAAGCAAATGAAAGAATGTTTAAGTATCATAAATTTATGAAATTCTGCTCTAAGATTTAAAATTGTATTTATAATTATTAAAATATTATAAAAGTTTTATATTACTGTGTATTGATCTTAGTATTCTTTTTACTGTTATGATGAATTTCTTTGTTTTTCTTCTTCTTTTTTTTAAAAAAAAAATCATATTCAAATAAGATCAAAGTGTAACCATGTATACTTTTGGTTTTAAATTATTATAAAAATGTTTTTATAAATATAATCATAAATATTTAAATAAATTATGTAAATTAATACACTGTACAGGCCTACATACACCTGAATATATATATAATGTAATATATAAGAGATTCAAACTCAAACTTTCACACAACCCTCAACTCTCCATGCCATCTCATATTGCTGACCCACCTGATCATACACATGTTGAAAAGATAAATAATCACCAATATACATATTTCACACTAAACCAGCAATCATCAGTTGATCCAGATTACTATCACACATATTTACAATCAGTGCTCAGCTTTATATTAGGATAGCCAATCTTCATACTTTAATGGACAGGCTTCAAATTACTCCAACCCACAACTCTTTAGCCATCCATTTCATTGAAAATCTGATGATGGAACATTCAATGTATGTGGAGATAGCAATCTGGACCAACTGATGATTGCTGGTTTAGCATGAAATACGTATATTGGTGATTATTTATTTTTTCAACATGCGTATGATCAGGGGGGTCAGCAATATACGATGGCATGGAAAGTTGAGGGTCTTGTGAAAGTCTGAGTTCGAATTCCTTATATATTAAATAAATTATGGTGAAAAATACTTTTCAGTTTTGTTCACCTCTAACAACAACAACAACAAAAAATGAATTCAAAATTATTTTTGTAACTGTTCTCTACCAATCAATAAACTGTAGATGGAATTCACATCTTTTGTGTTTTTTTTTTCTGTAGACTTCTTACTTTTTCAGGTTTTTAAAATTAATGAATCAATATTTTTAGTTCCAGTTTCTTTTATCAAAATGAATATAAAACCATCAAAATAGCCCTACAAGAACCTACAGGAGAGTGAATAAAAACTGAAGGCCAACCAGCTGTACTTCATATGTATTATTGATTTAGTTAATACTGAAGTTTTTGCTTGTTTCATCATTCCATGAATCTGTGGTATAACAAGCATCAACTTGTATATTGGAAGAATGAAAGAAATACAATTGAAAAAGTTAATTCGAATGCATTCTCCATTATTGAATAACTTATGACTGATCAATCAATTTCAGCTGAATTTTTTTTTTTTTTGGTTTATTTCATTTGAAGCATTGAAACAATTGAGAACTGAAAATATTTATTTATTCAAATTGTTTAATATTACTACTAATGCTTAACATTTTGTATGCATTTCTACAAAATGCTTTTGTATTTTGTTTTACTGTTTATTAAGATTAAAAAAATATATAAATAGAATTAACACTTAACATTTATCTATTTCTGAGTGTATTTTATATGTTTTATTATGTACAGTTTATATATTTATATTTAGATTTAATTAGAGGGGATTTTAATGTCACACTGATCAAATACTACTAACACTATATAAATGACTAAAACATGTCAAAACAATAATTAATACTTTCATTATTTGGGCCAGCACTTTGCAATAGCATACCCTGCAACCATCAACCTTAACAAATTGAGCCCTCATGTTGTAAGGCAGCAAAAATCCTAATAGAAAGAGAAGAGGCCTTTGTAACTTTACAAAATAATAAAGTGCATGTAACACATAACATTCACATAAATCATAATAATGAATGGAAAAAAACTGCAATCATTTAAGGATCTAACAATTTACCAGGATTACTAGTTAAATTAATGAATAAATATGGAGTATATGGAGTATACTCATATCATAGGAGATCAGTAAATATGTATTGAAAGGAGTTGTCACACATTTCTGTAAAGACAATAAAAGCCATGATGATACCTGCAGAGAATAAATGTTCAGATTAGTGTCTAGTAAAAGTTTAAAAGTGAATGCTAATATCTTCAGGTAATCTACTTATTAAATATAAAAGAAGAAAATAAATATTTGCCATGTTGATAAAGAAAGAAATGAGATGATAGAAAATAAATAGGATAATTTTAAAATGGTAAAGAATGCTGTAAATTAAATAATGCTGCAGATTTCAAATGGTTGGAATCAAAATTTTGTTTTTCCTTTGTTTTACAAGAAGAAATGTGAAAAAAGGTTTATGTAATGATAGTTTATTATTATTAGTTTAACATGTATTATAATATTATGTATGTTTGTGTTATAGTTGTAAAAATCAGTCTACGTAAAAAATGAAACCAGTAATATGAATATAAGTTTGTTCAAAATAATAAAAAAAGTAAAGGTAATCTTATTTAGTATAAATTTTGTTCATATTTTAAATATGATCACAGGTAAAAGGTAAAATTTCTCATAATAAATCATTAAATTTTGTTCAATTATTATGATTTTATCTTAATATTTTTCTTTCTTGGTGGTAAAAGCTGCAATTGTTGAATAGTTATAAAAGGGTAATATCCAACTCTAATCAATTTAAGTGCATTCAATATGGTATTTTATATGTAATACATAACTAATTTACAACTAATGACAATTATAGATGTGGATCACTCTCGAATGGTTATTGATAATTGTAACTTTCATGTATTAAATAAATATATCCTGTTTTGCTTAATGTTTACATTTATATGGTAAGTGATATTAATATAAAATTTGTTTGTTATTATGTTGAATGATTATAATGATATGTGTATAATATTTGAAATATATGGTATATTTATGTTACATCAATTCGGGGGTACTTGTTTCCTTATCCTGAGTGAGAATAGAAATGATCATCATGGGTGAACTGTGAATAATACCCATAAAACTTTGAGCAGAATAAGGCCATATTCTCATAGTGTATTCGTATAGTTATTTAATAAGGGATTGACTGCCCCTTTCTCTTTCATGTTCCTAAAGGTGTTCCAAAAGTGACACCGGGATTTCGAATTATTTGCAATCATGAAATGACCATGGTTTAGGTTGTTTGCTCATTTTCTTTTTGCCTTAGCTCAATACCATTATATCTCTAGATATATCATGTGTTTACTATATTCCATATTCTTAAGTTTTAACAATTTAGTATTGATAGCAACAGAACTGTTCCTGAAAGGTAATATTTAAAAATGTAAACTGCACTTAACATTAAGCAAACGATGATAAGAAATAATATTTGTCAAAAGTTATTTTATATTAGTAGATTATTATCTAATGCTCAGCTATTTGAGGTGATTCAGTTATTTATTATTTATACCCAAGTGTTTAGAATGCTGATGTTTTCATTAGTGTTGCAAGAATCCTATAATATGAAATTGATGATTGAAATGTAGAACAATAGTAGTATTGATTTTCAAAGTAGTGTTGACTGTCTAATATCCTAACTAGATGAATAAAATAGGAAGTCAATAGTTTTATTAACCTATTGTAGCATAAATTATTATACTTTAAGAACATCCATTATGTTACCTTTTCTAATATAATATTGGTAGCTTGTTAACCATCAAATAGGAATTTTGGAATTATATTATCTGTGTCTATTTTAAATGAATAAGTTTCGTAAAATCATGCTTAATAAATAAAAATATGAAATGTGTAGTAGGTTAAAATAAATTCAATTTAAGGAATGGATGTAAATAATAATTAATTAAAAGATAGTAATGTATTGAAATCGTAAACAGATCCCAAACAGATCTTCTCTTAATAATATAATTATGTAACTAAATCTTGTTCTGTCTTGTTTCTGTTCATAATAGACCAAGAATGTATATTTTTTCCTTTTGTTGTTATTATTTTATAAATTTGTAAATAGTGTAAATAAATTTAGTTTTGAAAATGTATCCAGTTGTCCATGGCTTATTGCTAAACACTATCCATATTGTTATTTTTATTACTATCAACACATTATTATTATTATTATTATTATTATTATTATTATTATTATTATTATTATTATTATTATTATTATTATTATTATTATTATTATTATTATTATTATTATTATTATTATTATTATTATTATTATTATTATTATTATTATTATTATTATTATTATTATTATTATTATTATTATTATTATTATTAATAATAATAATAATAATAATAATAATAATAATAATAATAAATATCATCATCAGTTAATATGATTGCTTTTATTATGCATTAGCATATCAGAAATAAGTATTACCAAGCTCTTATATTTAGAGTATATAAAATCTTATCACTTATTGATCAAAATACTATTAAGCATAAGTATATATACTATTTTCAAATAATGTTTGAAGGTTTAAATATTTAGTTTTTGGAATAACCTTTTATATATACATAAATTATCAGATACCATCATTCACTGATCTGATTAATAAATTGTAACTGTATTTGTAGTAGTCAGATTTGCTAAAATAAAAATTGAAATTTCATTTTTATTTGTGCAACATTACACTAACCCACACCATGTTAAAATGAATAATGATAATTTAGTTGCTAAACATTTTTATTTTTAAAACTAAATCATCATTGTTTGTGAACATTTTTGATTCATTGCTGGATGAACATCTCTCCAAATTTAATCCACTTTTTCTGATCACTAGCTTCTCTCCCTTTTATCATTCCAGAAAACTTTCTTATCTGTTTCTCCATTTCACAAGTGGCTTTTTTCTAGGTCTTTTAAATCTCTTGAAATCCAATTTGTATCTTCAACTGTTCATATGTTGTCATATTTATATCAAGTCCATCTCTATTTTTGATTAATTTTTTTAATATTGTCAGTGATATTTTTTTATTCTCTCACATTTTATTTTAAATCTATTATTATATTCAACATACACCTCTTCTTTCTTCATTATATGATTTGAAATGTATGCGATACTTTTCTATTAAGTCTCATATCTCTTTCTACACATAATCATATTTTCTTTTAATATTAGGTTATGCATGCATAAATTAAACATTAATATATAGTAAGAATAGTGTAATCATTGCACAAATTAAAGGAAAAGATGTCATAAGCTCAGTGCCTGTAGGAGTATGGAATATTTCCCACTAGTAATGAAAGCTATATCATATTACAATCATATTTTTTGCTTTTAACAGTCAGTACATTGTCATGTATCTGAAATACTTAGAATAACTTGAAGTCTTTACTTTCTAAATAATAATAAACACTCATCAAACAATATTGGATAGTTATCTGTATTGTCTATGGACAATTTACATTTAAAAAAATCTTATGACTGTGCTTGTGATCGCAAAAAAGAAATCCCAATAATCATCTAATTGCTGATTCTCATTAAAAGCTTGAGACAAAAGTCAAATCACTTTAAACATATATTACTACTGCACAATTCATTCATGTCCCTTCTGAGGTTTTGGTCCAATATGAGTTGCATGACAACATGCACAATGTAAATTAGTTGTGTAATTACTTTTTTACATTGTCCTGTAATTTTTTTATAATATTTAATTGTGATATATATATATATTATATAATGAGATTTAATAGCCCTTAACAAACTTTTACAAATATCCCTATCCCCAGACCAGTTTCTAGCTTTTGGCTTTCCTCAGTGAGACACTAGAATATTCTGAATATCCTTGTTAAGGATATCCTAGTGCTTCACTGAGGAAAGCCAAAAGCTAGACATAGGGATATTGAAAAAAGTTTGTTAAGAGCTATTAAAGCTCATTATATAACATTTGTACTTCAAGCTTATTAAATCAAATCACTTGATGTATGACTTGATTTCTTTGCAATATATATATATATATATATATATATATATATATGCATATATATATAATATATATATATATGGCTGCAGAAAGGAGTTTTGCTATTAACTGAAAGGAGACCCTTTGATTCCTCTTGGAGGCCTTAAAGGAATCGAGCAGGGCAAATTCCTAATGTCCACTCCATACGTTCTTGTCATTGCAGCTGTTATTACTATTGATTATTCATATAGTATACGAACATGGATGGGCTGCTCACCAACACGCATTAGCCAGCGTGATGAGTTTATTGGCTTTTTACCTCTGAGTTTAAGATCAAGAAACACCATGGTCTTTCTTCTCAGTGCCTGATAAGGCAGAATGAATGTTTGTGTAAATGATAAATATTTTCCCAATACATATATATAATTATGACAGACAAAAATAAAGCATGGCCCTTATTCCCAGGAGGCTGTAAAGTCACCAACCAAGGCAGCGGTTGGTGGCCGAAGGCGGAGGGTGCTAAGAATCCCCTGATTGCGGACCCAGGCTGCCATTTGATGACGACTTTTTATTTAGGTACTTACAACTGCAGATCACTTTCAAGTGAAGGAAGATTGCAAGAATTAGAAGAACTCTCTTATATTAAATGGGACATTATTGGACTTTGTGAAGTTAGAAGAAAAGGTGAAGAGACAATTGATTTAAAAAGTGGACATATACTCTATTATAAAGGCACAAATATTGGAAATACAAGTGGAGTAGGATTCATTATAAATAAAAAGTGGAGAAAAGTGGAAGAACAATATTGTGGAGATTGATGGTGTATCGGACAGAGTGGCAAGATTAGTTATACAACTTAATAGCAGATACCAAATGCAGATAATTCAGGTTTATGCCCCAACAAGTTCTCATAGTGATGAAGTAGTAGAAGATTCATATATGGATGTACAAAAGGCTTTTGATCAGAGTAAACACCATTTTAAAATTGTTATGGGAGACTTTAATGCTAGAATTGGTAAAAAAATGAAAGATGAAAGTGCTGTGGGTAATTTTGGTTATGGTAATAGAAATGAGAGAGGACATAGACTTGTGGAGTTTGCAGAAAAAGAAAAACTTTATATTATGAATTCTTTTTTTGAGAAAAATGTTAAAAGGAAATGGACATGGAAGCATCCAAATGAAGGTACAGCAGAATTGGATTATATTTTGACTAACAGGAAATACATATTTCAAGATTGTAATGTTCTTAATAAATTTAACACAGGAAGTGATCATCGATTAGTAAGGTGTAAGATACGTGTTAATGTAAAACTAGAGAGACAAAAATTATTAAGAAAAACAATATTTACAGTTGATATTCCTAATCTTCAGAAACATTCTAATGAATTTAAATTAGAACTTACAAATCGGTTTCAAGTATTAGTAGATTTTGAACATGATTCAGATTTGAATGAAATTAATATGAAAATAACTGATACACTTTTGAAAACTGCAACAAAGATAGCTGGTAGAAAGAAACAGCAATTGACCAATAAAATTTCTACTGAGACTAGAGAATTTATGAAGAAAAGAAGGAATATGAAGATATACAAAAATGATGCATTAAAAAAAATTGAATATCTCAAATTTTGTAAAATGGTGCGGAAAAGAGTTGAAAATGATATAAGAAAGTATAACTGTGAACTAGCAAGGAAAGCTGTAGAAGAAAATAAAAGTCTTAACAATGTAAAACAACATTTTGGTATGAAATTTATATCTGCAATAAGAAAAAAAGATGGAATTATTACTAAAAGGAGAGATGACATCATGAAATTGGTAGAAGATTTTTATCAAGAATTATATAGTAATAAAGAACAAGTACCTCCTATATCTATTACATCTTCCAAATTGCCCAGAATTTTAAATGAAGAAGTGAGACATGCAATTAAATGTATGAAGAAAGGAACGGCTCCAGGTAATGATGGAATTATAATTGATATATTAAAAGAAGCAGGTGAAGAAATAGAAAATTTTTTAGCAAAGTTATATACCAAATGTCTAAATGATAAAGATGTACCGGATGATTGGAAGAATGCAGTAATAATATTAATATTTAAAAAAGGTGATAAAGAAGATATTAGAAATTACAGACCTATCAGCCTTTTATCAGTTTTATATAAAAATTTTACCAAGATAATTACTACTCGTCTACAGAGAACATTGGATTTCCACCAACCAAGAGAACAAGCTGGATTTAAAAGTAGTTTTAGTACAGTAGATCATAGGGTTTGTAGATTATGAGTTGCCATTATGCTTAGGATTTGTAGATTATGAAAAGGCATTTGATTCTATAAACATTTCTTCAGTGATTAAAGCATTAGATCATCAAGGTATAGATCCAGGATATTGTCATATTTTAAAGAATATTTATAAAAATGCAACAGCAACAATTAGATTACATAATGATACTGGGAAAGTCAACATTGAGAAAGGTGTAAGACAAGGTGACTCCATATCTCCAAAACTTTTTACAGCAGTGCTGCATGAAGTATTTTGTGGATTAAAATGGGAAACTAAAGGAGTGAATGTAAATGGTGATTATTTAAGTCATTTAGATTTCGCAGATGATGTAGTTGTTTTTGCAAATAATGCTTCAGATCTGCAGGAAATGTTGCAGGAATTATCAGATGAAAGTAGGAAAGTAGGACTAAAGATAAATGTTAAAAAGACTAAAGTAATGTTTAATCGATTTGCTCAAAATATGAAAATAAAGATTGATTATGATGAATTAGAAGAAGTTAACAGTTACAAATACCTTGGTCAGATTATTAATACAGATGGAAACATAATGGAGGAAATTAATCATAGAATTAAACTTGGTTGGAGTGCTTTTGGAAGAAATAACTTGATACTAAAAGGAAATATGCCTATGTGTTTGAAAAGGAAGGTTTTTAACAAATGTGTTTTACCAGTTCTTAATTATGGATCTGAGACTTGGACACTTAATAGAAGAGCAATTCAGAGACTTCAGACCATTCAAAGGAGTATGGAGAGATGTATGTTGGGAGTAACAAGAAGAGATCGTAAACGCAACAATGTATGGGTAAGAGAACAAACAGGTGTTACTGACCTCATTGAAAAAATTAAAAGATTGAAGTGGAGTTGAGCTGGACATATTGTTAGAAGAGATGATAATAGATGGACAATTGAAATTTTAAACTGGATTCCAAGAGATTGTAAAAGACCCAGAAAGAGACCACATGTGAGAGGGATAGATGAAATAAGAAAGTGTGCAGGGGTGATGTGGAGAAGAGAAGCTAAAGATCGGAGAAGATGGATTAAACTTGGAGAGACCTTCATCCTGCAGTGGATTGATAATGGTTGATAATGATGATGATGATGATGATGATGATATATATATATATTGTACCAGTTGGTTTTGTCTGTTCACATAACAAGATCTAGCATCTAGGCAAAAGTACATCAAGTCCAATCATGCACAAGATACATAAGTCAGGAACACTCATGAACTCTGCCCTATTTGCCTATTTTCTAGATCTACTTATGAGCAACAATCTCGATATCGATCTAATTTTATCTCTCTCTGCTGGCATCGCAAAGCGGAGACACAAAAAGACTCTAATCTAAATTTATACAATGGAATATTTTAGCATGAAATACAAGTTGGAATCAATTAAAGGTCGTGACCTTTCATATTAATTATATCTCTAAGATTAGCAGGAGATTATCTAGTCAGTATGAGCATAAATTATTCATTAAGATATTACTATGTAAATAAAAGAAAACAATGATTCTGAAAGTGTATAATATATATATAAGATTTATTAATTCATGAAATATGAGTAAATGTTTGTATCATTATTTTTATTAATTATTGGCCTTTTAACATAAACATATTGAATTATATTTCAGACAGTAACAGAGAAATCATATTACATTTTATTTATAACTTATAGGATGAGATTTGACAGATTACTTTGAATTATTATTGCAGCTCATATGCCAATAATAGATAAATATAATAATGGATAATTGATTTAGTGCTATTAGGAAAGATATTTTTGAGATACCAATCCACCCCCAGAAAAAACAAAATATAGCATTTAACCGATTTCGCTTACAAGAATTATTTAGGAGTGAAACATTAATTTTATTACAAAATTACATTTAATTAATAGGTAAAATTATTTCAATTTTACTGAGTGAGAAAATGTGTGTGGGAGAGCTTCTTATATATATAATGTTATCATCAAAGACGCGCATCTGAAAATATTAATGAATATAATAAATGGATCTGGTTAGTAGAGTCACAACATTACGTTTTATGGATATTCATGGGTCTTATCTAGGAATATAACAGAAAGGCGGTACATGCATGGTGGCATATTTATGTGATCCAGTCACGGATCCTAGCAGGTGCTTCTGAGAATTTATTGAAGAAATAGACCGATATAAGTCTGCAAATGTTGGCAGAATCGGTTCACGAAAGAAGAGTGGTCAGCTGTGTGTTTACTAGGCTGGGTTTTTCCAGAGCGATCTCCATATAAAGCCAGCTAATATGACCAAATATGTCCCCAGGGGGTTAAGAGCCTGGTTCTTGGACTTGGAGATATGCAAAAAGGTTCGGCTTTCCGATACTCCCAGGTAAAGAGAAGCACAAATATATATATATATAATAAATGAACGATGAGACCTATATACACACAATACTTGGAATAATGAATATAACTTTAAAGAATATTTACTTAATCAATGCCCACACATTATGGAATATCCCGCATAATGGTATGACTTAATTGTTAAACAGACATGGATCATTTAAACATTAAAATACATAATTCTTTGATATAAAGACTCCCCTTTCCCTTTATTTTAATTTATTTATAACTTCCACACCATTAAATAAGTACAAAATTTTGGTTGTAAATGCTATCATTAAAATAAATATAATTATACATATATGAATGGGGTGGTGGTAATGATTTGGAGAATAAATAAATTTTACTTACTTATAATAAATTTGATATTTTAGGGTTAGCGCATTATTATTTAAAAATAAAAACATTTCTTAGAAAAACAGATTTTTGCTCTGTTTTTCTACAATAACCTTATGAGATAATTACTTTGTTTTCCCCAAATTTGAGAGCACTTTGCAAAGATAAAATAAGACTTGTTTTTAATTAAACTTGATTTAATCATCCTGTAAAGTAGGGAAGGAAAATAATAAAAAAATTACATGCTAGTGAATTTGAGGGATTATTGGCATATTTAAAATACAAATATATAACATACGATAATAAAAACTAAAAGATTATTGCCGCATGAAAATGAAAGAAACAGATTAAATAGAGGCTCAATGATAAAGGAAATTAAAGTTATATAGAGAGTTACGAACAACTAGAGGTAAGTACATTATAAATATTTTACATAATATTAATTATCTAATAGAACATCAGGGTTATTATTACAGAAGGCTGAGTTTAAGATATTTATATATTAGGTAGCATCTAATGTTCTTTTTACCTTGTTAAATATAGTGGTGGTCCTTGATGCTTTAGTGTCCATTAGAATTGATACACTAGATCTAGATTTTGGGGTCAGTCAAGCAGGTAGCATTTACTTTTTAGTCTCTAAACATTTGAAAGTTCACAGGTATGGGATCCAGAGTTATGATCATGGGAAAGAGCATGTTTGAATGGAGAGGAAGGTGAATTTTCCTCTACTCACTACACATTGTATTAAAAAAACATGAGCGTGGATTAGATCTGCCATTGCTATTTTACAATTGTGCTCTTCCTTTTTGGATTGAGGTCTAGCAGTATTTATATTCATTTTCCAATGATGTTGGAAAGCACTTAGCTGCTAGACCTGAGGCATTTTGTGCACTTAGTGGATCTGGAGTCTGCTGACCAGATGCATCTTTTGTTCTAGTAAGTTTTGAAAACAATGCAATCCTGTTACAAATTTCTTGAATGATTGTTTTAAAATATAGTCTTATGATTTTAAAACAAATTTGAAGTGGTTAAAATTTCCACTAATGGATTCTTACTTTACTGTTATAAATTATAACGTTTTAATTCGGACTAATGGGCTTCTGGTTAATTGTTTTAATTGCGTTCGAGAAACTTTTTAGAAGAATTGCATCATTTTCTGACCACCATGATTAAAATAAATAAATTATATATATAATTTTAAATATACTTTAATAATATATGTTTTTATTTGAAATTATGATTTTAAAAGTAAACTCCCCTCACCGAAAATATGTACATATTCATTACGCACATATACAAATTAAAATAACATTAAATATTTGTTTATTAAAATTATTTACATTAAGATATCTATATATTCACGTCAGTTATCTTGATGGTTAAGCAAGAAGAAAAAATATGTTTTAGTAATTATATATATATATATGTATGTAAGGATGGAGTTTAAATATGGTTTGGTGGTGGGAGATTCTAAGTGGGCTGTGAAGCTCAATCTGAGTATCAGGTTGACTGCTTCAATATATATATATATATATAATTTGTAGCCAAACTGTAGGATAAAATAATACAATTTAAGATGTCATTTTGAAAACAAACATTCAGATTTTAACAAAAAAATTATTTTTGGTAAATTAAGGAAGCAAAAAATCACTTCCCTTTTTTAGTTATTAACAGCCTAGCAAAATATACTTAGATTATTTCAGATTCATTAAAAAAAGGATTTGAATTCAGTTTTGAAATATCTCAGGTAATTGCAACATCAATAAGATCTTTCACAGATGATAATTTTGTAAAAAAATAAATTGTCTAATAAATATGTCCAAAAAACTTTGCTGAGAATAGCTGTAAATCTAAACTATATGTTATTATAAAGGTGTATTGTCAACATTTAAAATCAGAATCATTAAATTTTTTGAAATCTCCAAAGACTTTCTTTTATTATTCTTTGGCTATTAATGAATTGACAAATTGTCCAAATGTCTATATTCATTCATGATGTTACCTAGTAAGTTGAAATTTACAAGAAATTTCTTGAGTGACATCCCCCCCCCCCCAAAAAAAAAAAAGAGAAAGATATAGATTTATTGCTAGCTTACTTTGCAGTTGATATATATAGATATTTAATTTAGGATTCATATGAGAAAGTGGAATCTGCATTACAATTCAAACTCATTGCTTTGCAATGTAGTGAAGAACTGAAGACAAAATTCAAGGAAGAATACTAAATTTTAATAAGTTTCCTCTTCAGAAATCTCATCCAAATATGAAATGTTTATTTGAAGGTACTGGTTTTTATACAAGTTTTTTCATTAATGAAACTAAGCAAAACATTTTAAGAAATCATTCTCAGATCAAAATCTTAACACAATTTTGTAGGATATATTGCTCATAAAACCGGATAGGTATAATCAATTTAGTATCAAAAATTTAAACCTAAGGTTTTTATTGATTGAGTTTTACAATTAATAAGTATTATTATCATGGAATTTATTTTTAGCAATATATTTTAAGTTTAAATGCACTTTTATTTCTTAACATATTACTATGTTCATTATATAAATTTCATTAATGATGTAGTTAGGTATTTTTTTTATTTCTAATTAATTAAAAACTGTAATAAAATAAAAATTGTTCTTTAAATATTTTATTTTTTTAATGAAATATTTGATTCAAAAGTAAAATTCTAAGCTTTTCTTTATACATAAAATATGTGTTTCATTACTGAAATGCATCTAACGCTAAAACTGATGCCATTTTCTCTAAAAACTTTGTTATTATAAAAAATAGTATATAATCTCAGAATGGTCTTCTTTTATATTGTAAGAGTAAAAATTGAGACTACTTATATATTACAGAAATAATATATACATTTTAAATTATGGAAAGAATATATAATCTTTATTATCATTAATCTTCATATTACATCTTGATTATTCTATTACATTAATTTAAACATAAAAGTAATTTTTAATTGACTTTTTAGGATAAATTTTATTCCAACAGCTCATAAAGAAAGAGCGATGGAAGAAGCAATGCTCATTAAGCTTATCAATGGTTGAATAATGAGGGTTTTGAGTGTTTTTTATCCTCATTTTATTCTCTAGCTAAGAATAGATATTTATCCACCAATCAGATGATTGTATTAGTTGTTTGTGAGATGACTACCTTAAAGAAAAATTCTAACGAATTTGGAAATGTTTTTCTTAGTTTTGATTTGAATTCTGATCATAAACATTTAAGGAAAATAGATGTGCTATTTGCATACTATGAAATCTGTTCTTTTGTAAAAAGTCCATATTCATAGAAATTTCAAAATTATATAAGCTTGAAAAAAGCAGTATGTTAATTCTTTTGGAAAAATAAATGAGCATCTCATTGGAAATATATTTCAGTAGTTGTTGTTGTTATGGCCAAATATACATCAATTTCTTTATATTAAAATTTATGTACTTGTTCATACTATAATATTTAAGGCCGAGGTATAATAGTTTATTAATTGTTAAAACTATTATTTTTTAACTGGGAATTAATTTATTAAAAATTATTTTCCACATATGTAATAAAGTTAATGAATTAATTTTAATTTATAATTTAAATACAACATTTTTCTTATAGTGCTTTTAACTTTTGACTTAACATACTTCTCTGAATAAAAATTAATAATCCATAAAATTATTAATTAAAAATATTTAAGCATTTTTCTTATATATATATATTCATACTCTAGGCGTATACATATTGATTTTATATAAAATGATTTATAGAATTTTTCGTTATATTTTATCTATGATTTGGAGCTAAAAGTCAAACATATATAATATATATGCATTCGTGTATTTTCTTATCATTCGTATATTATTAATGCAAAAGAATATTTCTAAGTTATCACATACATTTTAGAAAATAAATTATGCTATTGTTTAAAATATTACATTTATTATGCTATGGTTAAAAATATTACATTTATTAAAAGGAAGAATAAAATAATAACAATTTATCACATTTTTTTCAATCCTATTTAATGAAAATAAATGTTGGATAGTTACGTTGCGATTGTACTGCAAATAAAAGCAGCTATTAGTGGTACATCTACTGTAATTGAAGCTGATCATTTTGTAATAAATAATTGATAACTTTTCTTAAGAAACTTCATTTAAGGATCGTAATGTGAAGTGACTTGTCTTTGCCTTGAGTGGCGGATCATTTCAGCACTCAGATAAAAAGAAAATAAATGAAAACTGTTTCAACTTTGTGAAAAAGATATATCACATGGAAAATTGATGATTACTTATAGTTAAACCTATAAATTTAAATGTAAGCATCAGAGATCGGTCTTATATTAATTTTACTTACATGAGTAAAATAATCTTTTATTGTGAAACACTAAATCATTACTCAAGAAAAAAAAAATCGTTCAGTTGTAACGTTTCATAATAAATCGTAAAGTTTCTCACTTAGTATTGTAAGAATGATTGTAGAAGAATGTCTAATGAGAGAAAAAAACTGATTTTTTTATAACACATGTAGACATATACAGTACATATATAAAGTACAGAAAATGATTTCCTTTTCCATATGTTGTTTCTCTTATTATAGTGCTTTCTTTTTGCCAGAGTATATACAAGTATAAAATGATCCCAGATCTTAATAAGTCAAACTTTCAGACAAGTTTATCTTTAAATTCAGATTTATCTTTAAATTCATGCCAGATGAAGAAAAAAAAACTTTATTTAATACATAATTAGATTCCTTGTTAGAAATCTCATCTTTTTAAAATCTGAGATTGCTGGATATAAATGTTTATTTTATATTTGCAGGCATTTTAACAAAAATGGGACAGTACAATGATATTGATCACACATGGAGATCATTTCTTTTGATATATATTTATTTTAAAAGTGTTATAGTTATTAATATTCATACAGTACATATGTACGTGGAAGTTAATTCTGTTAAAAAAAATAGTTAATGCAGTCGTGAAGTAATTCTTCCAAAAATTTATATTTTTATTCTTACCTTCTCCCAGAAATGTACATTGTTTTCCTATCAACAATATATTTGGGCCTCATTAGAATTTTCTTGTTATGTTATAGCTAAATGGGGATCTAGGTCAGATAACTTAAAAAATTTTTGTTAAATAATTGGCAATTTAGATAAATGTTGTTGGTGAGCACACACTATAAAATTTATGCAACTTATAATGTTTGTATCGATATTAAATATGATGTGATTTTCATTTTCAGCCATGAATAATTCTGAACAAAATGCAACCCATATTTCAGTTTTTATTGTACAGCCAAAAATATTTTAAATAATTAATCAAATGAGCAACAAAAATTATTTACATTATATATTTATTTCTAAACATATATATTTATATATGGGACCACAATATTTTACAATTAATAAATGGTAATTTCTTCATTTTATTTAAATTTTGTCTCAATATCTAATTTTCTAATTTAAATCCCCATATACTGTTCTAGTATTTTAGATTTACATTTATACTGGGCTTTGATTTGATTCATGTTTGTTGCAATAATCATCGCATGTACTAGCTCAGTGAGTGCTTTCAAACATCTTTTTTATTACTTTTCTTCATTCTATTCTTTCTTTTATTCATTATTATCAGTATAGTTATTAAAAAAGTGTATTATAATTATTCTCTTCTTTTTTTTATCTTTCAAAAATATCTTCAAATTTGTATTGTCTCATATTTTTCCAAGTAAATTAATAATTCTTTTTTCTCTCTTTTTCTTCAGTTTATATATTCTGCTCTTTTTTAAAAATAGTATTTCAGAATTTCAACTTATTAGTGTTTTTTCCTCATATTTTAAAAGTATTTAAAATTATTTATTGATTGATAAAAAGTAAAAAGAAATCCTTAATTTAATAGACATAGAAGTATTACACTTCATAGTAAATAATGAAAGAGTTTGCTGTTATCTGAAAGGAGACCATTTGAATTATCTTGGAGGCCTTAAGGGAACTAAGCAGGGAAAATTTCATAATGTTTACTTCATACATTCTTATCATTGAAGCTGTTAGCTTTTTACTTCTGAGTTTAAGATTATGAAACACTATGGTCTCTCTTCTCAGTTGCCTGATAAGGCAGAATGAATGTGTGTGTGAATGAAAATTTTTTTTCTAGTAGATATATACTTTTATGTCCTTATTCCCAGGAGACTGTAAAGTTATTAGCCAAGACAATGTTTGGTGATTGAAGGTGGAGGATGCTAAATATCCCCTGATTGCAGACCCAGGCTGCCATTTGATGACAACTTTTTATTTAAGTACTTACAACTGCATATCACTTTCAAGTGAAGCAGGATTGCAAGAATTGGAAGAAAAACTCTCATTTTAAGTGGGATATTATTGGACTTTGCAAAATTAGAAGAAAATGTCAAGAGACAATAAATTTTAAAAGTAGACATTTACTCTACTACAAAGATACAACTGTTGGAAATACAAGTGAATTAGGATTCATTATAAATAAAAAGTGAAAAAAAAACAACTTTATGGAAATTGATGGTGTACTTAATAGCAGACAGTAAATGCAGATAATTCAGGTTTATGCCCAACAAGTTCTCATAGTGATGAAGTAGTAGAAGAAGACTTTTATATGGATGTACAAAAGGCTTTTTATCAGACTAAACAACATTTTAAAATTGTTATGAAAGACTTTAATGCTAGCATTGGTAAACAAAGAAAACATGAAAGTGCTGCAGGTAAATTTGGTTATGGTAATAGAAATGAGAGAGAACAGAGACTTGTGGAGTTTGCATAAATATTATGGAATTTTTTTTTTGAAAAAAATGTTAAAAGGAAATGGACATGGAAGCATCCAAATGAAGATACAGCAGAATTTAATTAAATTTTGACTAACAGAAAATACATATTTCAAGATTATAATGTCTTTAATAAATTCATACAGGAAGTGATGTTAATGCAAAACTAAAAAGACAAAAATTATTAAGAAAAACAATAATTACAGTTGATATTCCTAATCTTCAAAAACATTCTAATGCATTTAAATTAGAACTTGCAAACATGATTCAGATTTGAATAAAATTAATAAGAAAATAACTGATACACAATTACCACAAAAATACCTGATAGAAAAAAGCAGCAATTGACCAATAAAATTTCTACTGAGATTAAAGAATTTATGAAGAAAAGAAATATAAAGATATATAAAAATGATGCATTAAAAATCAAATTTTGTAAAATGGTGTGAAAAAAGTTGATAATAATATAAGAAAGTATAATTGTGAACTAGCAAGGAAAGCTATAGAAGAGAATAAAAATCTCAAGAGCGCAAAACAATATTTTGGTATTGGTAGGAAACTTATATCTGCAATAAAAAAAAAAGATGGAACTATTACTAAAAAGAGAGATATCATGAAATGGGTAGAAAAAAATTATCTAGTAATAAAGAAGTACTTTTAACATTTATTATATCTTCTGAATTGTCTAAGATTTTAAATAAAGAAGTGAAACATGCAATTAAATTAATAAAGAAGTGAAAAGCTCCAGGTAATGATAGAATTATAATCAATATATTAAAAGAAGCAGGTGAAGAAATATAATTTTTTTTTGCAAAGTTATATAACGAATGTCTAAATCAGGGGTGGGACAACTATGGCCCATGGGCCACATGCAGCCCCTGGTGTGCGGCCTGCCTATAAGTTAAAAAATGTCATATTTATATATATTATCATATAGACATTACATATAGGTAGAAAATATCTACTGTGATAGCTTCCAGTTGTATTTGATGCATGTATATATTTTTTTCCATAAAATTATCTTTTATGTATATATTTTTGTCTTAAAAATAAAATAAAATTCAATTTGTAAATGTGTGAATATTTTCAAATCAATGAAACTAATTTTTAAAAAACTGTTTATAAAAACTTGTTTTTTTTTAAAATTGCAAACATAAACTTTGAACTAAAATGCATGATCAATTATCTTTACTAAAAAATGAAATCTTTACTGACAGATTAGTCTTGTAACAACAACAAAATAATGTCATTAACATTTGCTTAATTAGTTGGCTTTTTTTCATTTAAAATTAGGAGAAAGAAAATTTTAAGACTTATTTAAATACAACTTAATTCATAATGAGTATATGACATGAGATTTAAAATAAGATAAATCAATAAAACAAATAAATAAATGCTTTTGGGATATTTGTAGAAATTGTTGTATTTTTTCTTCCATTAAGGTGTTAATTAATACACATCTAATTTACCAAAGGGAAAATTCACACACAAAAGCACTTTTGCTAAAAAAATTATTAATTTATAACAAATGGAAGATTTTTAAACTTCTATTAAAGAAATATTTTACTTATGATCCATAAAAATCTCAATTAACATTTCCCAAGTGCGTTTTGAAATGAAAGTATATAAACACTTGGGGAAAATATATTGTCTTTATTCTTGCTCTTCTTTTGGTATTTTCATTCAATCCAATACATCAAGGTCATCAAATATAAATAGCAAAACTATTTAAAATGTATAGGTATGCTAGATTTTAACATTTAAGAATTGAACAACTTATAACACACAAATAGACAATATAGGTTAGTAATTATTTGTAACTTTTATTTTTTAAAAATTTAACCCCTTTTAAAAAAATACAAATAAGTAATTAAACAGAATGCTAAACAGCTAAAATATTTTTTTTTTATCCAACTTCTCTCATCTGTTTCTAAAAGATTTTCCTTTTATAATTACCAAACTCAGGTGTTCTTATAAACAACCTCAAAATAACTAAATGAATAATAAATTTAATTGATTTGAAAAACTAATAATGTTAAGATTAAAAAATTAATTTCATCTTTAAAGGTGCAAAATATATATGAATGTCTTTTTTTTTTTTCAATTATTTTTTTCATTCTTTACACTAGCTTCTTAAATACTGTAATAATAAAAGATATAATTCATTAAGTAGAAACTATCAATTTGTTTTCATTATATGTGTAAAATAAATAATTGTTCAAATTAAGATCCTGGAACTCTTTGCTTGATCAGCTCTGTTTTTGTCTAAATCTCATGGTCTTGATTAAAATCATTGCATGTGTCAGTATATCATTTGTTTCACTAATGTTTGGACATGGCTCTTAATTTCCAAATTTTGGAATCTGTTCTTAAAAATGGTTACAGTTAAAAAACGTAAAATTGATAGTGAATGCCATGTTTTTAACAAAGAATGGATGTGGAAGTATTTTTTCACAAATGTTGAAAGCAAAACAATGTGCTTAATATGCTGTGAGAGCATTGCTGTTTTCAAAGAGTACAATTTGAAGAGGCATTTGCAAAGTAAACACTATGTTTGCAAGATTTTATCAAAAAATGAAAAACAGCAAAAGCCAAATGATTTATTAAAAAGTTTAAACTGGCAACAAAATGTTTTTGTCAAACAAAATGACAAACAAGCTGGTGCAATGAAAGCTAGTTTTGTACTTGTGTATAATATTCCCAAATGTAACAAATCATTTTCTGAAGGTGGATTTTTAAAGGAATGTATGCTTGCCATTATTGACATTGTCTGCCAGAAGTTAAAACAAAAAATTGAAGCAATATTTTTGTCAAGAAGAACTATAGTATGTCATATAGATGCAATTTCAGAGAATTTGTTAAAACAGTTAGTTAAGGTTAAGCAAATCATTTGATTGGTACTCTTTGGCACTGAATGAGAGCAATGATATTAAAGATACTGCACAACTGCTTGTATTCATCAGAGGAATTGATCATAATTTTGCAATTACTGAAGAGTTGCTCTCACTTGAGAAATTGATGGATATAACAACTGGTAAAGATTTGTATGAATGCTTTGAAAATTGTCTGAATAAATCTGGATTCCCATTAAATAAATTGGTCAGCATAACAACCAATGGTGCACCTTCATTAACAAGAAAAACAGTTGGTCTCATAATGCTTCTTGGTGAAAAAGTGAAAGAAGGGCATCCACATCATTCTTTAATATCATTGCATTGTATAATTCATCAAGAAAGCTTATGCAAATCTTCATTGGACTTTAAACATGTGATTGACCCAGTAGTGCATGCTATAAACATCATCAGAGCAAGAGGACTAAATCACAGACAGTTCAGGAATTTTTTGGATGAAATGAATTGTGATTATTTAGATGTGTTGTATCATAATAATGTATGTTGAATAAGCCTTGGCAATGTTCTGAAAAGGATATGGAATCTGAGACAAGAAATTTTGCTTTTCTTTCAAATGAAAGACATTAATTATGAATTTGTCACTAACATGAAAAACAATGAATGGGTATGTGATTTCATATTTGCAGATGACATTTTCAATAAATTAAATGAAATGAACATTAAATTACAAGGCAAAAATGTTTTTGCATATGAATTATTTGTGGAAATTAAATCTTTCCAAGTGAAATTACAACTTTTGACCAAACACCTCCATGATCAAAATTTTGTGCATTTTCCAATATTGCAGACGCAGACTATCAATCAAGGTTGTTCAAAGAAATATGGTAAGCAGTTGTCTGTTTTAAAAGAAGAGTTTTCAAGGCATTTTTCTGATTTAAAATCACTGGAAAATGAATTTAATTTGTTATGTTATCCATTTACCAGCAATGTAGAAACAGTATTGGATGATTTGCAATTTGAATTGATAGATCTTCAATCAGATAATGCACTGAAGGAAATTTTTATGAATATGATCCTCACTGATTTTTATACATTGCTCAATTCACTAAAATTTTGTAATTTGAAAACCTTTGCCCAAAAAATGTTTGTACTGTTTGCTTCAACATATATTTGTGAACAGACATTCTCCTGTATGAGTATAAACAAATCAGAGAATAGGTCTGTTTTGTCAGATTCAAATGTAAATGCAATTTTATGAATAGGTACTAGTAGTCTCAATCCGGATTATGACAATTTAGGCAGAACTGTAGACAATTACATAAATCTCATTAATAAGAAAATAAAGTGTTATGAAGGACAATGTGGCCCTCAACAAAAAAAGTTTCCCCACACCTGGTCTAAATGATAAATATATACCAGATAGTTAGAAGAATGCAATATTAATATTAATAATTAAAAAAGATGATGACGATATTAGAAATTACATATTAGTCTTTTATCAGTTTTATACAAAATTTTTACCAAAATAATTACAATTCGTATACAGAGAACATTAGATTTCAACCAACCAAAAGAACAAACCGAATTTAAAAGTGGTTTTAGTACAGTAGATCATATCCAGGTATTGAGAGAAGTTATAGAAAGACCAATGAATATGAATTGCCATTATGCTTTGCATTTGTAGATTATGAAAAGGCATTTGATTCTATAAGCATTTATTCAGTGATTAAAGCATTGGATATAGTCATATTCTGAAGAATATTTATAAAAATACAATAGCAATGATTTGCTTACACAGTAATACTAGGAAGATTTAACATTGAGAAAGGTGTATGATAGGGTGACTCCATATCTCAAAATTTTTTACAGCAGTCTTGAAAGATATATTTTGGGGATTAAAATGGAAAGCTAAGGGGGTAAAGTAAATGGAGATTATTTAAGTCATTTAGATTTTTCAGATGATGTAATTATTTTTGCAAATAATGATTCAGGGTGAGTTATCAGATGAAAGTAAAAAAGTAGGACTAAAGATAAATGTTAAAAAGACTATAGTAATGTTTAATGCATTTTCTCCAAAGATGAAAATAAAGATTGATTATGATGAGTTAGAAGAAATTAACAACATCAAATATCTTGGTCAGATTATTACTACAGATGGAAATATATTGGATGAAATTATTCATAGAATTAAACTCGGAGTGCTTTTGGTAGAAATAACTTAATAGTAAAAGGAAATATGCCTATGTGTTTGAAAAAGAAGTTAATAAATGTGTTTGACCAGTTTTTACTTATCTGAGATTTGGACACTTAATAGAAGAGCAATAGAGAGACTTCAGACCACTCAAAGAAGTATGGAAAGATGCATGTTAGGAGTAACAAAAAGAGATTGAAAATGCAATACATGGGAAACAAAACAAGCAGGTGCTACTGACATCATTGAAAGAGTTAAAGGATTGAAATGGAGTTGGGTTGGATATATCGATAATAGGGATGATAATAGATGGACATTTGAAATCTTAAACTGGGGTCCAGGAGATTGTAAACGACCCAGAAAAAGACCACATGTGAGAGTATGGATAAAATAAGAAAGTGTGCATAATGCGGAGAATAGAGGCTAGAGATTGGAAAATATGGACTGAACTTGACGAGACCTTCATCCTGCAGTGGGTTGATAATAGTTGACGATGATTTACACAGTTATGTACTAAGTTATATTACCCAAAATTTTTATTCTCTGTCTAATTACAGTTAGATATCATTTATTGCACGATATTAGATGACTAACTAGATTGGCTGTAAATAAAAATTCTAAGATGTATTTCTAATTGCTTTCTAAATTTTATTCAATGAAAAAAAGTCAATGTTTACTCAGTTCAGACATGATCCCAAGATTATCGGTACAGTTATGGATGCATTAAACGCTTTGCCATGATGGATTTTAAAATAGCACAAGTTATATTAAACATTTTATTTATCTTTTTTTTTAAATCTAATTTTATTCATTCAAAATTTTTAAAAAATTATATGGTTTTGTTAATATCCCATAATAATAGTTGGACTAATTATTCATCCGCATATTTTAAATTTTACTTTTTATTTTAAAAATTATTCTTTCATTTTTAAATATATTTTTAATATTGTAATCATTTAATTTATCAGTGGGTGGAAGTAAGATTGAGAGAAAACAAAAAATTATAATTCAGTATATATAAATAGACTATTATTTATGTTTTTTTTTATTTTATTTTTTGCTTTTTATTTTTAAACTTTTTATATAGAGAGATATATCTATTTTGTTGCTTAAACTAATGATTTTTTTTTTTTTTGGGAGGAAAAGAAAAAAGATTGATTTAAACTTTTTTCTTAAAAGGCAGTTCTATATTTTGTATACTTCTTTTTTGAGCTGATTAAAAAAAATATATGTATTTATTTTCTAAGCTATTTGACAATTGATAAAGTAATGAATCTCCTTCACTGATCTTTGTTCAGATGCTAATGTGTGCAGTCTGCTAAAGAAAAATTCTTCTAGACGTAAGCTTGCGTACTCGCCATCTGCCAGTAAGTGAAATCAAGACACCGTGATTGCTGTCAGTGAAAGCAGATCTTTTCTTTCGCTTTATGGAATTCTGCCTTTAAAAAAAATGCACAGACGAAAGTTTATTATATAATAGCATTTTACTTTTTTAACTCATATGAACATTCCATTTGTATTTAGCACTAATGGAAATAAAATTGGGAAGGATTTATTAGGCTTTTAAAAATCGAGATGCTTTATTTAAGTTGTGGATTCTTTTGCTAGCTTTTATTGTTTTTTTTTTTTATATATATATAAAATAGTAAACGTTAGACTGTAATCAGTAATATTAATATCTTGTTTTTAAATTTTAGTAATAAACTTAATTAGCAATGTCTTTTAATGATGTAAAAAATTAATTTAAAGTTTATTATGTATTTGTAAACTCATTAAAATGTTAAAATCACCAATGATGATTAAGTGATATCGTTTAATCGTAATAATCAGTTCTCTAGTAATTTTAAAATGTCTTTGAATACAGAAATTAAATTTATATGCATACACACAAGCAGTTAAAATGTATTTTATTGCAATAAAGTTGAATTTGTAAAAATTTTGTTACATTTGAAAGCAGTTGGTTCAATATTAAGAGTAATTTGATGGTAAATAAATATTTCTGGATCAATTCCTATTTGAGAGTCGGAGAAAAGAAGGAGGGTTGATCGGGATCTTTGAGATTGAAATAATAATCGGAAGATTGTAAGCATGATAGAATCTATCAGTGTATAAAAATATTGGAGTCATAATTATAATTCGGAAAAAATAAACCCTTTTAAAAATGGAGTACGATGGGTTGAGACTTTTAATGAGTAAATGTTACTCTTTGTTTTTATATTATTTTGATTACTTTTCTTTATAGTCAGACAAATATAAAGTTTTCAAAATGGAATAAAACTGCTGATTATGGATTGAGGCTTTTGGTAACTAAGCATAGGCTTCATTCTTTTGTTATTTTGATTGTTTTGCTATTAGAAGTTCATTATATAAATATTTTAATTACCAAAATAAGCCATAAATAATAATACTTAAGATAAATAACTAAATTCTACAAATATATATTTGTTTTTTGGGAAGAGTTTTCAGTCAACATTTGGTATCCATTTATAGTACACTCATGGTCATTTTGAAATCTAAAGACTGCCCAAAAACCACTGCTGACTCATCCAAGTGATAAATGACATAGAATAATTCATACATTGTCACTATATGACCATTCATTACAAAATCGCAATTAACATCAATAATTAAAAAAATATTGTGATTTTTTTTAAAAAAAAAAAATAGGATAGTCAATAAATTTTGAGTCTTAGAAGTAAATAAAAATAGTTAAGACTTATAAGTAAAAAAAAAAAAATTTATTGAGAGAATTAATTGGAAAAACTGGGACTAGAAATGTTATTAGTAGTAAAAAAAAAAAAAGTGATATGTTAAGGATTTGTAAAAGATGGAAAAAAAACTTGACAAATGTTCTAAAAAGAAGATAAATTTTGAAGATTTTTAAAATAGAACTAATGACTGAAAGACTTGCAGAAGGAGATCTAGAGTACATTTGGAAATTGCCTTTAGACATTTGTTAAATAAATTACAAAGATTTTGTTTATATAGCTTAGTTGATTTGTCTACTGTCATTATTTAGATTCGAATTATTGAGTTCTAGCGTAGTAAATGATCTAGAAAATAGTATTATATCTTACTAAAATACATTCCTGCAAATTTTGTGATTGAATTTTCCATTTGAGAGTAACAAAAATCACCTTGTATGATTCATCTGGGTAATAAGGCATTGAGTTTTCATATTTCAGATGAGTTAAAAAAAAGAGTTTTGTCATTGAATAGAATTTGTCATTTGTGTAGTCAAATGCTAGAACTTCTGGCTATGTGATTGTTTTTATTATCACATGACAGACAGAATTAGCTTATTTGAATAATAAGTTCAAAATTAAAAGTAACATTTGTTTTATTTTTTTTTAAAAAAAGCCTGCATTTTCATATGATGTCTAATAGAAATATCTTGCAGGTTAGTATATATCATTGTTTAGAAGCAAATTTTTCAAGTTACCATTTAATATTTTTTTGACTCTTTATAAATAAAATTGTTTAGTTTTTTTTTATTTAAGAAATTTTTGGATATCTGAAAAATAAGTAAAATCAATCAATTATTATTATTATGATTTCAGCTTTATAGATTCTCTGTATTTGTATGCTGTAAAATACTCATATTTTAGTTCTCAGTTTAAGATTATCTAAAATCTTTAAAGATAATTTCAAGATATGTATAAACAATTTGATCACTTCTAAATTGTCAATATTTTTAAATAACAATCTTTTATGTTTAATTCATGTTTTATATTTTTTTGTTTGAGCTTATAGAAAACAAAATTAAACAAAGCATTCTAATTTATTACATTTAAACAATGACATAATGTTTTTTGGGATGTGGGAATACAGTACAGCACAAACAAGTCTAAATTTTGTTTTGAATCCCTCAGGTTCAATAAAAATAGTATATAACTTTTTTTGATAAACAATGATTAAAATAGAATGCACATTATTTACTCTATTCTAAATAGACAATACAGTATATTTCAACATGCATATACTGAAGCTATATATATATATGCACACACATATATATATACTTCATTATTATATAAAGAGCTCACAAATAAGCTCTTAATAAGCTTTGCAGAATATCCCCAGACCGGTTTCTGCTAGGATATTCAAGCATTAGATTAAAAATATCAAGACAAACACAGCACTTTATCTAATGGATAACTATTAAGTAGAAAATCTGAAATTTTTAGACATTCATATGTCTTCCAATCCAGCTATCTAACTTAAATAGCCATATGGGACTGAACCAAGTTCAAATACACCATTTATTAATAGCTTTAGCAATATAAAATCGCCAAAGCCTTAATAACAAAAAAATACAATTTTTTTTTTTGTAATATACTTTATGTTCACATATAAAAAAATTATAAACAAAATTTAAGTTAAAAAATTAGAATAAATTTTTATAAATAAAAATTAAGTATCTTTTATAAATGCACAGATAATGTATGCAGTGTATTTAATTATAAAGTTGTTTTGTGTTAAATGCAAAATGTTTTCTAAAAGTTAAAAAGATAGTTGATTCTAAATTTAATTTAAAAGTAGTTATTAGCTGAGAGGTCATCGCAGCCACCTTGCAGGCAAGTAGTTGTTTGCAGACTGTTGTGGGTTCGCGTCCCAGCAGATGCTATGACATATGAAAAAAAAAAGTAGTTTAAGGGGAAAATATGCTTTTCTTTTAACAATAAAAAAAAAAAAATGGTAATGACACTCTAAGAAAAATAGTTAAAATGATTGTAAACAGATTATTAGATTAAAATTTAGGAGATAAAATATTTTAATTAATAGGGCTGTTATTCCTGCTCAAAAATAAGAGCATGCAAATAAGGTATTAGTCAAATAAACTTGGACCTTAGTGAAAATAATGGAATTATCTATATCCAATAGATTGGAGGATCCAAACTGCAAAAGTTCGATCCAAATTTTACAGATAAGATAACTCCATATCATATAAATAGTGCTGCAAATTATATTCAGGATTATATTTCTATTATTCTAGCTTGATCCTTCCAGTGACTATTATTCTGTGTTTTTATATGCTTTCCAACCTTCAGAATAAATGATTGAGCCTTGTTCAACATTGCATAAAATGACTTAAATGAGAGTCTTAGCTGTCCTATCTTGAATTTTAATGATAAAACATTCATCTGTTTCTCCACATAAGCCACCAAACATCCATTGCTCAGGGAGAATTTGGCCACATGATTTTTCCTCTTGGAAAATAAACTCGTCAATCTTGATGATTTTGTTCACACATCCAATTTTTCCATTTTGCTGGTGTAGCATAGTATTGGTACAAACTTCTCTCATATATTTATTCCAGTCGATAACAGTTTTACCTGATATTCCAAGCCCATGTTCTCCCCAATCTAAAGAAGTTAGTTTCCGAAGCCAATTATATATAAATTGGATTGTGTCTAACAGAGAAAATTCTTGAACCTTCCAACCACATTTCCCTGTGAATGCCAATTTTAGGGGTGCAATCTCAAACATTACAATGCCACTGCTAGTCCAAGGTGTGCATGTATAAGCTCATATTATGTCCATTTAGACATACTTTTATAGAAGTCAGGATACCTTGTTCTTGGAAAAGCAGAAATGTATCTATTTCAGTAGTTGGAAATTTCCAAATATTGAACATTTTGAAAAAACTAATGCAGTAAAAAATACAATGAAAAAACACAATGAAATATCACAATGGAAAAATGACAATGGAACACAATGGAAAAAAATAGCTGTTGTCAGGAAAAAATTGGGACAATAACTGGAAAAATGACCGATATAACACCAAAGATGATGGAAAAGATGACCAATATGACATCAACTGTGATGTCATCATTGTAGGACTACTTCTTTCAATATGACATCATCGTGACATGACACATTCATTGGGGATGTGAATAGGCCGCTTGAAAAAAATTGGTTCACTTGCTTTTAACTATGGCAAAGAACTGAGAATAGTAATATTTAAATCACAAAGAAAATATGATTTTTCACATTTGAGTATATATTTAGCAAAGAAAAAAGACTCCTATCATTCAAAAATTTTTAAAATTTAATACTGTTTTATTATTTATTTGTTTACATTTTTTTTTTTGTTTATTTATATTTAGTTAGTATAACTGAAGTTAAATACTTTGATATTGCTCAGTTCGTGGTTCCACTATACAGTAAATAATCATAAAGTCTCTAGTTACTCTTTTTTATATAGTCCCATTCCACTCAATCTTGGCTATAAGGTAATTAATTTGTTCATTCTGAATTTTTTAACAATGTATTTTGATTTAATTATTACAGTCTATTAGATATTCTTTTTACTTACCCCCTCCCCAAAATTTTGGATATAATTAATTTGTTCATTCTGAATTTTTAAACTATATATTTTGATTTTAATGATTACAGAAATAAGCATATTTCTGAAAATACAATTTATTTCCAATGAATACAAATTTTTTATTCTATTTGTTTTTTTAGCATGAAAATTGATTAGTTTTAATTTAAATTGATTTTTGAACTAGCAAAATTCCAGACAGTAATCCCCTCCAAAATGATTTATTTTTAGATTATTATAATATATAAAAAACTGAAACCATAAAATTGGAAGATTTAATTTTAAGCAAAAAAAAAAGGAAGTTGGCTTACTTATGTTTTTTACAGAATATTTATTTAATATGCAAATAAAGCATTTAAAACACATTGTATATTTCCATTTCATTATCACTATGCATAACTATTATAGATGAAATATCATCAAACAAAAAATATATTTTAAGAAAATGTAAATGCAAATGTATTCACACATGTACCATTTTAGTAAAACAACTAATGAGATGATGTTTCTCCTTGATCATATATCTTGGTCACCCATGAGATTTACAATAATTTTTATTAATTAAAAGTTTTTGGGGAAAAATGGAACACTGCCAATAATAATATTGCTCAATGGGTTTTTTTATATGCCATAATAATATTTATCAAAAAATCTTTTTAGAATCATAAAACATTCTGCCAGTAAAAATTAAAACCACTAAACATCACATGATCATCATTCTTTATGTTTATACAAGCTGTTGTCACAGAGTCAAAACTCTCCATACAGTAGCACCACTCAGTGCAAGCCAGAGTAATCAATGGATGCAGAAAGGTTTGTTCATTTTGGACTCAAAAGCTTTATAGTTAGCTAATAAGGTAAAAGGTAGTTGCTGGAGGATTGCATTAGCTGCAAGCTAGAAACTAGTTTGGGGATATTGAATAGCACTAGATAAACTTTTTACATACAAACCTTCTTGCATCCATTGATTACTCTGTCTTTAACTAGTAGTGCTACTATATGGAGAGTTTTGCCTCTATAAAAAATGAATACCCCAAATTTATTAATAGATTGGTTTTATAAAGCAATTTTGCACATATGCTCTGTAATTATTCATGATTTGGGTTCAAGTCCAAGTTAGATAAACTTTAAAAGTTTTATAGGATTTAATCAGACATGATTTTTTTCTTTCAGATAAATGACCCTTAACCAATTCATCTAATCATCAATATTTATAAAGTGCAATTGCTAATTATAGGATAAACGGAAATAAAAATTGCCTAAACTTTTATTGTATTGCATTTTGCAAGACTGTTGATATATGCGTTTTCATTCATTATTTCTTTATGAAAGACTATTGGAGAGAAAGCTGTACCCTGTCATAGCCCATTTAAATGCAGATTTATCTATCTTATTTTATTATCCCATTAGGTTGACTTTTTATTAAGCTATGACTACATGCTAGAAGTCCCGACTTTCCACTTATACTTTATCATTTTTTAATGCGTATTTTTCTTTAATTTGTTTAGCAATTAAAATCATTTATTAGTTATTCCGAAATGACTACTGCTCACATTTATGACTTGCAACCAGCCTTTTGTAACAGTGTATTTTTAAGTTTACATATATTATCACGGAAGGATCTTATAATGCAAGGTAACACATCTACCTGCTATGTGTATGATCTTGGATTCGAATTTGAGTCAAAGATTTTTTTAAGAGGCTTAAAAAATTTTTTTCAGATAACTGGGCCATAGCTAATCCAATCAAGGAGTATCTACATATCCCTGGCTAGAGAATCATATAAGAATGAAAAAATATTTAAATTATCAATCATTCGCCAACTGGCATTACTGCCTTCTTCACCGTTTCTTTATAAGAGGTTGTTGGAGAGACTTTCGCCTTACAATGGGCTATTTGTTTAAAAAATGAACTATATTCCCCTTTTACGTATATATATATTTCCATAAATATAGTACTATATTTGGTTTTTAAAACGCAATTTTAATTTTGGTAATAGTCAATATTTTCATTGACTTTTATATGTAAAAAAAATATTGTTCGCCATATCAAGATCCTTTAAAGCTATTACTGATACCACCACCCGTTTAATATTTACTTAGAATATGTTTTTATCTTTATACGCAATTGATGCTGTATATGAATGAAGATTTAAATAGTTATTTTAGTAAATTAGTTTTTGCTGGAAATGAAATTTAAAAGCTTTTTCGAAAAGATAATATGGGTATAGAATAATAATTAGTTTATTAAAAAAAAAAAAAAAACTTTCTTTTTATCGTGGACTTTTTACAATTTTTTTGTTTGTTGTAAAGACGTTAAATTTTATTATTTATATTTCTCTTATTATTATTAATTTAATAAAAAGAACATTGAAAGATGAAAACAATTATTGCATGGGGTTTGAAATAAGGATTTTAATAGTTAACTTTGAATCACTGTCAAACCCTGTCAAAATACAAGTCGTTTACGGATATGATGTCTATTAATTTGAACCTTTCTAAAATTCAGAACAAAATGACGGTAAATGTAATATATGCAAAAAGAATTTCTGAAACACGTGATAAAAATGCATTCTTAGCTTTTCAGTAATTTATATTGTTATTTGTTAGAAATAAGTGAAAATCTCAAAATTTTGTGCCTATTAATTAAATGGATGGTAGAATTATAAGTCCAAGTACCAATCATTTACTGTAGATGAAAACTTTAGTCATGTGATTTCAAGAGAAAATTGTTTTGCTAAATGCGCCACCTGGTTTAGTGCAGTGAATCAGACATGCATAAGATTCTTGAATTAGATTCTACTTCTGGCATTCAAACTTTATATAGACTTCCAAGTTATAAAACCACTTTATTATTTATTTTGCAGAATAGTTTAGTATTGTAGCAGAGAGTCAGATTCTTGATAATAAGTTCCTCAGATCGATTTTAGTTCTGACACTTCCAGCACTCAAAATTCTTATGAACTCCTAAACAATAAAACCATACAATTATTTTTTTTTTATTGCTATATAATTTAATCAAAATTAGAACTTTTATTTTTAAAACTAAATAAGAATTTATGCATTCTTACTTAATGCAAGAAAAAATTGACTTCAAAAGATCTTGCTTCAGGGAATGTTTAAAACGTTGTGAAAAAGCAATTAATAATTACCATTTAATTTTTATTTATTTAATATAATACTACACAGCAGTACTTTTTTTAAGCATATGTAATATATAGTTACTATTATTATGGAGTTATAAGACATCCAGATCTTTTTAAAAATAAAAATTACTTAACAAACTTTAATGTCAGAAATGTTAGCTTCCAAATAAGTTAAAATAGTCATATAAGATTTTTACAATCATATATTTATTAGTATGATCTTACATAATCTTATACTGTATATAAAATCCCTATTTTCTCTGTTGTCTGAGTGATGAATGTATGAATGTTTGTCCAATGTAATGTGTTAAATTCACAACCACTACATTTATGTAGAAAAATGTAGTACATATGCTTTTAACTACAAAGATTTAAATCATAAAGAAAATTTGATTACAGTACATAAATTCATGTTTGAAATGTCATATTTAGTGAGAAGAAAAAGTAGTTACTAAAGTACTGTATTTCCATTTACTTTTGGTTAGTGTATTATTACATTTATGTGAAGGAAGTAATTTGAAATCATTCTGACCTTAGTCCAAAAACCTTCAGAAAAAATCAGTACATGTGTTTTTAACTACAGAAATATAGTATTTAAGTTGTGAAGAAAATGTGATTACAGTATATCAATTTATGTTTGAAATGTGATATTTAGTGAGGGGGGGGTAAATGCTATAGTATTGTATTTTTTTTTTCATTTTTTTTTTTTTATATATCAAATGCAATGATCGGGAAGTGAACCTAGGCCAGCTATTTGGAAGGCAGATATGCTAACCATTAGGCCACAGTACTGTATTTACATTTGTATTTGGTTAGCATATAATTGAAGTCGAAATGACTACCTTTCAGATTGGTTTACAATTCTTATATTTAAATTTTTTTGTTTAATTTACATTAAATATTAGAAGAAAAAAGTTAAAGCAAAGAATTAAAAAAAACAAATAGCCTTTACAAAGGCAGGGTATACCTGGTACTTAATATAAAAACAAAAACATTACATAGTATTATATTATTTTTTAAGCCAAAATCTAATTTCTGAAAAGGTTTCACTAATTTTTATTTCTTCTTTTAACTTTATTTTATAATCTAATATTTATTTTTAAAAAACATGTCAGTCATATTTTCATGCATATAGCTCATGATTTCAAAGCGTTAATGGAAATTAAGTTAATTTACCAGTGTAGATTTTCTACAATTTTCATGGCAACATAATCTTGATAATGGAATAATATAATGATATTTTAGTGTTTATTATCACTATCTATGACAAATATTTTATATCTCATAGTGTATTTATATTTAATCCATTTTCTGTGCATCTTTATTATGAATTATTTCAATCAATTTCTGACCATAACTTGGTCACGAAAGAATTATTTTTGATAATTTTCTTTTGCCACTAAAATCCACTAATTATAATACCCATTATCCTACTTATCATAGATATTTAAATATCATTGGGGTCATATGATAATTATTAATAGATAACAGGTAATTTGGTTCTTTCTTAATCAGCAGTTACAATCATCAGTGTCTTGCTCCTTAAGCAATTACATGTAAATTTGCATATGCAAATGAAATTTGTATATGCAAATGAATCACAAACTAATCACATAATTTTATAGTTATATTCACTATTTTTTATATTGGAAATCTGCAATAGATAATCTTGGTGCATGCACTTAATATAAAATGAAAATAATATCAATAACATCTTTCATAATCACTTGTAATTTTATTAATTCAATAGTTATTATTTTAAACAATTCTCCTGACTTCTTACATGATATTATTTCTAAATTTTACAAACAATTCTTTTATTTTTTTAAAACAATTATTGATGGATTACTATTTTTTATTTTATTTCTATATGACTGTTATATTAAACCTATATGATATAACTTTCCATAGATAAAAATTTTAAAACACCTGTCTGTTAAATAAATATCTTTTCATATATTTAAAAATGTTATTGTTTTTTTAAATTTCCAAATCAACACTTACTTATATTAATTTACAACTTACTATAAAAAGATATTATTTGTTTTTTTTTTTTAAACTTTTATTTGCCTTTATTTTTATTTCAAATTTTCTGCAAATTCCATTAATCTTTCAGAATAATTTAAGCTTATCCTCACCATTTTCAAGTCTTGCCATACTATCAGCAAATATGATATAATGTTTACTATTATTATCAAAATAGCAATCATTTAACAAACTATTTAATATATATTTAACAAAATAAGAGATATGTAACATCCATATTTCACACATCTTGGTTTATCTTTTCTATAAGAACATCATTTCATTTTACAAATAACTTCTGATGCATAAAGACATTTTCTAATGAATATTTCTTCAATTTAAATCTTTCTTTTTCAAAATATCTAATTTACTTTAGATTAATTAGGGCCCTTTCAGAATTTTTGAAACATTATAATAACCTTCTCTCTTTGTGTGTATTTTATTGATAAATTTCAGCTATGATATAACTAAGCAAAATATCTATTAAAAATAAGCATTGCAAATTGAAATCACACCATCTAGTAATCAAATATGAACTATTTTTAATTTTTACTCTATATTAACACAAAGGTTACAGAACAAACAGTAATACTTTATATTGGAAAGCATAACTTTAGTAAATATTTTCACAATTAAACAATATTAGTTCACTAATAATCATCATCATCATCAATTTGTAAATGAGTATGGCTATTCCATCTCCAAAAAAAAAAAGAAAGAAAAAAAAAAGGAAAGAGAGAGAGATATTACTCTAGAAATAAGTTTTGCAATGGCTGTATAATCCAAAATATTCATAACTTTAGGCTTTCCATTTATTTTTGAAGTTAAAGATACCATATATAAAATTTTCTCCAGGAGAGCCAAATACTTTACTTTCACTATCATTGTCTTATGTATTTTTAATCAACTAAACAAATGTCTATACCTTCTACGATCCTTTTTATTTTTTTCTTAATTCATTATACAAACAATTTTTTTGTGCTTTTTTCATTTTTTAAATTTTATCACTTGGAACTTTTCTTACATCTGATGCAGTATCTAATAGTGACTTATGAAATTTTTTTTCCTTCAGTAGATGATCTGTAATAATTTTTTTTTAATTATTTCAATAATTGAAAATTGAATAGAATTTTATCATCTGATAATAAAAGAGTAGTACAAGGTCCAAATGTAGTATTTTTTAATGGCTCTGTTTATAATTTATATCAATAAAACAACTACTGATTTTTTACTTATATTCAGCCAGCTCTTTTATTTTTAACATAGTTCACATCTCTGACAATGTTGAAGGTTGATAAAACTAGATAAACTTTCTTTTAAACTGGATTCAGAATCCTATGGAACTGCTCGAGTTATATTGTTATGTATGTTTCACAGTAACATATTTTAAATCAAAACAAAGATCTCTCTGTTAATAGATTCATGTAGTCAGAGTATTTCTCTTTATTAGTCATATAATCTCAAGATTTTTGAATTTTGATTTGTTTCTGCATGTTTTTGTACTTGAGCATCTTTAAGATTATTTTTTCTTTTTTTTGTGGGTTCATTTACATATTTTAAAAACTTCTGCAACATTTTTTGTATCATTTTTACATTTTTCATATTCAAAATCTATCCAATCTATTATTTTTTAAGAAATTTTAAAGAAATAATATAGTATTGCTTTCCATAAAAAATTTGAAAGTGTATGTACTGAAGAATTATTACAAACAACAATAGCTTCATATTGAATGAATATGTTAATAAATGATTTTATTGGGTTTCTAGCTATAAATGCAATGTTTTTTAGGGTATGGAGCCATGAAAATGAAATGAGTCATATGTGGAACTTGTTCATTACATCATGCTATAAGTAGGAGTGATATATCTACTATAAAATAATTATTATGTTATTATTTTTACTATCAAAACAGAAAAAGCAAAAATTAGCAATAAAACTCCATTGGAAAATTTAAATATTTTAATAGTAAAGAAAATAATGTTAAAATGACTTTAAAATTTGAGAAAAATAAAACATTAAATTATTAGTAATATTAATAAAAAATTTATTAATTGAAATACTATATTTTCATTAATTTATTTATATATGTACATTTGGGAAGATGTGTGATTTACTCTTCCATTGTAATATATTAAATCTATAACTGCTTTCTAATGTTTCTTTATGAAAATTTTTTTAAGATAAGTGAGAGAATAAGTATTTGAATTTTGTATATTGTTTTTATGTTTGACTGATAGTGTAAAGTATACCAATGAAATCAAATTTAAATCTTAAATATAGAAAATATGATTGTAGCCTCTATAATTTTAAGATTCATCTAAAAAATCCATAAAGCAAAAATATTTATTGAGTGTGAAATCTTTCATTACAGATAAGTGCAAAAGTGTGCAATTGTGGGGCCAAAATGAATACATCTTGGTGGCCAAGTGGTTAGCACAGCTTCCTTACAAGCAGTTGACCTGGGGTTTGCTTCCCGCCGACGCTTTGACACATTAAAAAGAAATGAGTACATCTTGTTGAGAAGCTATGAAAGTGTACACATTCTGAATTTAAAACAATTTACATTTTATCACTGATAAAATATGAATAAATGCATAAAATTAAAAAAAAAAACATTTTAATGTAATAAATGTAATTTTAATCTAATAAGCTGGCGGTGTGTGTGTCTTGTCTATTCATATTGATGAGAAACTATTTTATTACACTTTATATGATTAAAAACTTTAGTAATTTGTCTAACACCATTTAATATTTTATGTACATGTAACCTAAATCAAAATTATGAAGAATTAATTCTTTTAAGATCTTTTACCATAGATAGAATTTTATCCCAATGCCTAAATGGCAACTAATTTTCTAACCAGAAAGTTTTATTTTTTTTTAGAAAATTTTTTAGAGCAGTGAAAATGCAAAGCTTTGTAGCAGAGTTAATCACAAGACTTTCTAATTTATATGTGACTGTCTTCTGACTTTTCAGTTGCCACCTTGATTTTAATTCAGCTTTAAAAAGTAATTATTAATATTAAAACTACTGCTATGACTTTCTAGACAATTTTTTTTTTTAAAATAAGAGTAGATGAAGTGTTTATAATAAATAATAATAAAATACTTTCTGGATAGGAGAAAAATAAAATTTTAAATTTCTGTTGTATTTAAAATATCACATGATCACCATTTTTTATGCTTACACAAACTGTTAAAACAGGAGCGATGTGATGTACTGTGACTTCTCTTTATATGGAGTCAGAATTCTCTTAGCTATTATGCCCACAGAAACATGTTATCCATTTTAATCTTATTTTTCCCTTTCTTGCCTTAATTTTTTCCCATATTCTTCTCTATCCTACTCCATCACATTTCCACAACATAATCTTTGTCAACTCCATGGCCTTTATATCTATAGAATCCGCCTTATCTTTTCTCAAACCGAGCATAAAAACCAATCCACTTTCTGTATAATCACTTTGTTTACATTTATTCTTCCACAACTTCGTTATTTGTACCTTTCTGCTTTCAGACTCAATTAACAGATGCCTCATAATTTCTATGTCTTCCTTATATAACTTGCAGACTAAATCATCCACATTTTTTATTCATGTATATATATTCCCTTGTTGCTAAAAATCCTGTTCAGGCCTTAAACAGTAAATTACTTTCATTGCTGTTATTGTAAATTAATTCGCAACCAATATTCCATTTACTTATATATATATATTTAAGTTCTTTTTACTCTCCATACTAAATCTCTATCCTTCCAACTTCCTAGATGCATCTATTTTTCTATCCCATTCCTTCCCACTATAATACTCAACAGTTCTCATAACACAATCATCCCACCTTTTGTATAAATATACTGACATAAAATTCATTATCTAAATCTTCTGCATACCATACTATCTCACTCATTTTGTTGCCTGCCCTTTACCCATAACCCAATTAAATACAATTTTGGATATTCTCTTATTATCCATAACTGCAATCTACTGAACATTTTTATTTAGCTTTTTGCATCATTGAATGCTAGAAGGCATCGAAATCCTTATCTAGTGCTAATTTATTTAATATCTCCTGATTAGTTTCTAGCTTGTGACCTTCATCACCGAGGAGCCTTTGATCTGAACTAGAAACTAATCTGAGGATATTGGAGGAGTTGACCCTAGATAAGAATTTTGATGCACGAACCTTCTAGCATCCATTGATTATTATGGTTTGCACTGGGTAGCGATACTGTATAGAGAGAATTGCCCGTTGCATTTAAATTATTTTTTTACTAATATGTTGTTTTTGCAAACTTTTATATGCCAATTTAAAGTATTGAGATAATGTGTTTGGAGCCAACCCAAAGATGGTGATAATGTTCACATCTATCTTTCCAGAATTACTTTTTTATCTTTTTTTTTATTAGTTAAATAGCATTAGTAGTTGATTAGATTAGAAAGTGGTCACATTGATGTAAGACGATTAAAGCATTTTTACTGAAGGTAAAAAAAAAAAGCAACTTGAGTCCATTTTTGTTTTGACTCTGAGAATAAATGATGGTAATTCTATAATAGTAATAAAAAACAAAATAAATATGCAACAAAATGAAAGATAAAAAAATAAAGGTTTGAGGTCTCATTGTATATAATATAAAGCATTTCATAGTTTAAGTTATTTATATTTTAAAAAATATACTGAAACATTCCCCTCTTTGTTTTGTGTTCACGATCATCATTTTCTCCACTAATCTTCATTTTCTTAGAATTAGTAGACATTTTAATGAATTAATTTTATTGACTTGGTATACTTTTGCAAATATAACAAATCTTTCCAGCTTTAAACTAATACCGAATAATTACTTAGCTTAACTGCACTGCACTTTGAAGTTATTGCAGTTGTAAATGACACAAACTGATTCCGACTTAAGAGAATTCTTCTTAAAACTTTTAATAGCTGTAAGCTTTTGTAAACTGTTTATCAATTATCAGGAGAGTTTCAAAAATTAAATAATCTTACTCTGTAAATTTATTTTTTGTTTTGTCTAAACGAAGCAAAATTAGATTATAATGTCTAATATATTTTAAAATAATTTCTGACAGTGATAAATATTTTATTGAAAAATGAATAATCATACTAATATTTCAATTTATAAGGTAAGTAATCTTGAAAGGAGAATATCTTTATTCTTGCGACTAATGGCAAAGTTCATATGGAAAAACGTATAGCTTGCTAAATCTATGATCTGAGTTTGAATCTGGTCTGACAAAATTTGAAATTTTTTTTAATCCAATCAGATTTAGGATTTTCTTTCAAGTAATTGTATCATAGCCAATTCAGTTAACTATCCAAAGTGAGTTGGTAAATTAGTATCTGAACTGGAGCGGGCGGGGGGGGGGGGCATCTGGAAGTGACTTTACCTAATATTGGTCAGGCTACATTACTCTTTTCCATGAAAACTTATAGATTATCAGTAGTAATTTATCACTTTTATTTAGCAATAATAAGTTTATTTATAATGAAGTAATCTCATAGTATCACAAAAAAAGGCATGGGTTTTAAAGCTTTTTATAATAATTTGTATAAATATCTTTAATATAAAGTGTCTTATGGTGCCATCTCGTATCTATTGGTTTATTCATTCCATGTTGTGACATAAAATTAAAGAAATATGCAATTTGTATTTAAATGTTCTTAGTAATGATTTTACTATGTATATATACAGGTGAACATAATTTGCAATAGCTCAAATAAAGATGAAATTTATGTGCAAGCTACTGAAAACCAAAATAATACAGCTTCAGTAATAAACAAAAAAAATACAGAGTGGACCCACCTGTACTTTACCTTGGATCATATATATATAAGTATTAAATTTATTGACATATTACAATGGACTGAGTTGTATTAGTTTAGATATAGCTCACCAGGAGTTTTCAGTAGCTTCAGCATAAACTTCATCTATATATACAGTAAACTTAAAGATGAATTCATTGAAATATAAACTTGCTTATCTAGTATCAGATATATAAAACTATATAAATGGGTTGGCTTGAGTTCAAAATCTATGGATGTTTAAAAAATTTAAAGCATCAGCTTGGATAATGGAATTAGAATAATAGATTGTTATTGATTTTCTCTAACAAAAGATGGCCAATACAGCTGAAATTGATTATAGGAGTCTGCTTTTATTTCCATCTAATGCTTATTATTTTTATTCAGTGTTTAAATACTGGTTTCTAAAAATTAAATATTGTTATCTGTTCCACATTCTGTAAATTTCTGTTTATATATTTGATTATTAAAATGTTTGTTTATCGAAGTAGAAAATTTTATTAGATTTGTAGCACAAGAATAACAAGTCATAAAATTATTTTAATATTTTCTGCTTAACACTATTCAGTAGTGTATAGATAATTTTGATATTATTATTAATTATTCTGTATAACACTTAGCCAATTAATAATAATAATTTTCTAGAAGTATGTGAATATTTTGTTTTCATTACTTAGTCCATTATAACATTTTTTTAAAAAGAGCTTTTTTTTTGGAAATAAACAATTTCACAATAGATTGTTTAATAACAGGTTTTGTTTATATTATGTTATTCTTTGAGGACATGGTTGGCAGCTATAAAATACATGTTTTAATTTTAGCAAATATAATAAATTAGTTTTTTTTTAAATTAATGAATAACTGAAACACCCAGGCTTATTATATACCTGGGTCTATATATGTAATATATAGGGTATATGAGCATAGACTTGCACATGACCCACCACTCTCCACACTATCTCATAACACTGATACACCTGAACACATATATGTTGAAAAGATAAATAATCACCAATATACGTATTTCATGCTAAACCAGTAATCATCAGTTGGTCCAGATTACCATATCTACACGTATATGCTATAAGTACTCAGATATATATTAAGATAGCCAAACCTCATACTTTAATGGACAGGCTTCAATCTACGCCACACTCCAACTCTTCAACTGTCCATCCAATTGAAAATCTGATGATGGAATGCTCAAAGGCCACCCTGAGGCTGAGATTCTTGTCACACCCATGTTGACCAAAGATCAATCTGACCCCTCATGTACAGGACATAATCCATTCAATACATATACAAGGGATGGGCAGAATTGACTATTCTAACTAATCTATATATGTATGCATATAACAAATTATTTGATTAAAGAAGTAGGTTTTATAACTCCAAAGTATTTCTTGGCAAAAATTATAATAATCACTATTAGAAATAGTTTTCTATCATTTTCCATCAAAATATACCAAAAATTAATATAGCTTATGCAAGTGAATGTGTGTAAAGTCTATTTAAACAATAAAGTTTTATTTAAAGAGAAACATTTAAACTTTCAATCATCATTTTTCACTATGATAAATCAAAACACATCTTCTTTGAATGATCATATATACAGAACATTACCATACTAAAAGTATTTTTATAATAATATATGTATTATTTGAAATATCATATTTCTAACAATATTTGAAATATTGGAAGTCCTGTAAGTGACAATTTTGTAATAAATAAAAATGTTTTTTCTATTGTTAAGTTTGATTATTATAAAAGTTTGTATGATATAACAAAGAAATAGAATTAGTTTGCTGCTTTTGAATAAATATAATATATTTTCTTCCCTCTTCTGCATACCATTCAAATGAATTATTATTTAACTTTTACCAGTATAATGAAGTAAAATTGCTCTTTTGTTAATAAATAAAAGATATTCTCCATCTTTTTCATATGACTAAGCTAAATTATTATTCAAGTTCAAACAGTATGATAAAGAAAATATATTTTCTACCATTAAATGACACTTTAACCTTAGTTCAATATTCACTTTGAAGGGTATAGCATATTCAGAATGTCCAATGTGTATATCAAGTATTTTTTTTACATAAATGTTGGGCTTAACTAATGAAGCGCCACCTAGGCCATATCTTAGTTTATACACTGTCATTCAGCTGCCTCTTTTAAGCTAAAATTACTAGTGAAGCAAGGAAGATATTGTGCTTAAACCTCCTGGAAAGGCAAGGTAAGCCTTATTTTACCTAAAAATCTCTATGAATCAGTTAGGCAAAATTATTTGCAAGACAATATGAATAGCAATCAACAGCAAGGTAATATAACGTTGAATCACAATGACAAAAATAGTCAAATGAATGAAAAATTACACTTAAACAAGAAGAAAGTAATTAAACCTAAGAAAACAAATTATATAAATCAAAATGATAATATAAATAACTCTATTGCACAAGATTTAGGGCTGTAAGTAAAATTACTAAGGATATGCAAATTACAACCTTAATGTTAAAATCAGATTTTCAACCTGCCAGAAAAGATGCACTAGATCATACTTCGGACTCGATTTTAGTTGACGGCTTGATGCAGAACACTCCAAATAATATTGTCACCAAATTACATGTAGAAATCTCAAAAGATAAACATGCTATGCCTTCCATTGTTAAAAAAGACGAAACCTCCGATAAGTTTAAAAAAGTTTGTTGCCGATGGGGGCCCAAAATTCTAGTATTATTGCTACAACATTAGAAAACAATCTCAGTAATAGCCAAATAAATGAAAATATATGAAAAACACAAAATGGTACTTATGAGTTGGGGAAAGTCGAACATAATAAAACAAATATTTCTAATACAAACACCCCTACATATGCAAATATCCTTAAAAGCAAATCGCTCTCAATTGCCTCTCATAATATACCTAATGTTAGTGATAATAATGCTTTGCTTGATTTAATGGAAATGGATGTTTATCAGAATAGCACTTTTAAACAATCATCCACCAACACATATTTCTTTAATACACATGACTATAATGAGGAGCAATATCGAGACCTTACCGAACGTTTCACCAGCACTATACCCAATAATCTTTATAAGTCATTGATCAATTTCAGTGGTGACAAGAACCTGATCATAGCTATTACTGATGCTAACTGTGCATTGTTCAAGTTCCCCACTGAGTTGCTATATGAAACTATTAAAGAAAAAGACTTAAGCCATGGTATTCATAAGATCTTGAATCATTCGAATGATCGCTACATTGCTCTGGAATTTACTAACTGGGCAGCCAAGAATTACTTTAAAAGCAATATCAGGGAATTAAATGGAAAATTCATCTGTTACATTGATCTCACTAGGCCTAATATAATTTCTGGTAGGATTAAAAATTGTCCTATGAACTTCTACCAAGAATATCTACAGGAATCACTCAAAGCCTTTGGCAATGTTAGTAAGTTTAAATACCTTCCTGTTGATTCAGATGGGCTACATTTTCTATCTAACAATGTAACCTTTCAAATAGCAATTAAACAAAATGTCTCACCCACTGACATACCTACCGTGTTTAATTACAAAGGCTCACACATGGTCCTCTCTTTACGTGGAGTTAGATCACAGTGTTTTCATTGTCTTGAGAGGACCCACTTGGTGAAAGATTGACAATCAAGAATGTGCTCTAATTGTGGAATCAAAAAGAGTATTTATCATAGATGCAAAAAGAATTTTACATCAACTTCTCAAGGTACTGCACAATCATACTCATCCATAACTAATGACGCATCAACAACAGAACCTCAAGTTAGAATTGCCTACAAACAATATCGAATAATCAACAAATATCTGTCTTGCAACAACCTGATTACAGAAATGTAGGCAGAGAAGAAGAAACATCAGATATTACACAAGATCCCTTTCTTGTAGATGAGTCTCTACTTCCACTGGCCTCTAAAGGAAGAAATGATACACAAAGCCAACTACGTCATGCTGAAATAATGGGATCAGCACAACAAACTGTGGTGGAGCAAGATACTTCAGACAATTCCGCATGTTATCAGCACAATGATAGCACTACTCCAAGAAATCCTGTCAAGAAGCCTCTGAACAAAAGTTTAGTTCCATATCAGACTAAAACCACTACTTTGAGATGCACAAGAAATATGAACAAGCAGCTTAAAAGTAGCAACAAGCCTATCAACCCCAACCAAGGAGATATTAGCTCAGAAGAGTAATCTTCAATGGAAGTGCCCATAGATAAGTCCAGTACTAAGAAAAGGAAGTCAGCCATTATACACAAGTCCAGCTCAGAAGATGAAAAATCTCTGAGGAAGAAAAACAGATGTTTATCTCTTAAGCAGAAGAAAAACCAATATTCCAATACATAAGGAAAAAAGTCCAGAGAAGAAATGTCAGTTATCAGATGAGGATAATAGGATATTGAGTCTTAATTCATTAGAAGTGACTGCTGGTGATGTACATCATGTCATCAATGTTGATGGTTCAGATGGCACCCTGGTGATTGAACCCATTGGGTTAGAAGAAACCTCAGGTAACACCATTGATGATCCAGACTACAAAGATCTAGACTATCCCAACTAGAATTTACATTTTATTTATGCTGAGAATTAAAAGGGAACCTTATATTCTTTGCGGTAGATTTAATAGATACATAACCCAATTATGTTGCATAAGTTTGTAGGAGTAAATGTTAGGGGTATCAACTCATTGGAAAGGGTATATGCCATTGAACAATGGATCACAATCAATAATCCACATTTATTTTTTATGAGTGAAACAAAATATCACTCAAATTATGATTATAGAATTAGAGAATGTCTTGAATCTCTTGGATACATAGCTTTCTCTGATAGCGTTACTGGAGCTGGCGGAGTCAGTTTACTTATAAAAAAAACCATCCACCTAATGAATTTATAATACTCTATAAGGATAATAACCTTATTGCTATATCAGTCACATATCAAAATTTGGTAATCAATATATGTGTATGCAGATAGGTCCTGTTGCACGTTAATGAAAGTCATTAACATAATATGCTATTGGTAAATAATAACAACCCCACCCTAATCTTTGGCAACTTTAATATCACTTATGCAAAATTTACAAAAACCTATATTCACTTGATAGATAAGCCATTTATGAGTGGAGAGGGTCATCTGCCTGATGATTCCTACTCTTTTTACACCAGAAAATACAGGTCATTGATTGATCTATTCTTTTATATGCCTGACATACATTTTCTCATCACTGAGAAATTAGAACATGTGGTCTTTTCTGACCATCTTGCCCTAGTAGTACAGATTGAAGCTGCTAATAATGTCACTCCCGCTTGCAACACCATTAGAATGTTGACAAAATCGAATATAACAGAAGCCATACCATCTGAGGCTTATATATATTTTAAAAAAATAGATATACTTGCCATAGCTATAGAGGAAGCATGGTTTGCCTTTATTGGCATTCTTCAATCGAACATTTCCTACCATACAATTAAGTGAAAGGGACCATTGGCTTACAAAAAGACTTGGATGAATTGGTTTCAGAATGAAGACATTTAACTCTGCCTCATCTTCTATAGATGAGATTATATCTGTTAAGCTACAGTATAAAGCCAAACAGAAAGCACTTGCAGATTATCTGTCTATAAAGCTTGCCAAGGTGTTTCTGGCTCAGCAGAACTGTTGGACTAGAAGCTACTTGTATTGGGCACTGGGTGCTATTAACCCCCCTACTCCCACTATCATCAATATTGATGGTGAGTCCTTTGTTGGCCTTCCAATGATTAAGGAAATCCATAAACACTTTGAACAAAAATTTCATTGTCTCAGCCATGTTAATACTCCCATTGAAGACATTTTAATTTGTCAAGATGATCATGGTATCATTGAAGATATGCTGAAAGCCAAACTCCAAGCATTGCCAGATAAAATACATCCCAGACTGCATTCTATACCATGCTTCCTGTTAGATCATCTAAGCCACTTCACAATTCCCATCCTATTTAGAATGACCAACCATTTGGCACAGGAGAAAAGAACAATCCCCCACCTATATCCTATTGCTTTAGTCCCCTTCCTAAAGAAGTATGAAGATCCCCACACCCTCAAAAACATTCGGCCTATTTCTATGTTTCCGCTCATCATTAAAATCCTGGAATCTGTCATAAAAGATAAGATCCAGGATAAGATACTCCAAAATATATCTTCTTCCCAATTTGCAAAGAAACATTCCTCACCAATTTTAGCCATTAGTCAAGCTAAAATATTAATTGATTATGTTAGACAACAGAGAAAGCAGGCTGTCATAGCTATCCAGCTTGATTTAATGCAGCTTTCGACTCAATTAACATCAGTACTCTTCTAAACCTGCTGAAAGGCCATCACATCTCAATCTCTATCATACAGATCATAGATAACCTCATGTCTAACAGAGAAATTGCTGTCTCACTGAATGGCAAGCTCTCTTCATTTTTCCAACCTAACACATCCATTCCGCAAGGCTCCTCCCTCAGTGCTCTTCTCTTTATAGTCTACATTGATCCGCTGTTGAAAGCCATCGAACAACAACTACCTGGTGTCTATGTATCAAGGCTTTCCAAATAGATAAAGCTCATGGCTTATATGGATAAAGTAATCATCTTCCTTCAACAACCTATTTACCTCAGTTATACTCCATATTGGATAAATACACAGCTGACTATGGTCTCACCATTAACCCATTGAAATCAGCTATATGGAAGGTATTCTCAGGTCAGAAGATTGTATCCAAATTTACAGCCAATCCTCAAAAGTTTTTGGGCTTTGAGATATCCAAAACATACTTCCAAATGTCCGAAGATATTCAAAATCACATTCTGCACTCAATGGAAAGACTTACTAAATGTCTGTCTAAAGTCTACATTTCCTTATATGGTAAAGTAATGCTTCTCAATATGAAGGTCATGGCCAAGCTCAACTATTACATGCCCATCATGAGGATCACTAAGACTTTTATCAATAGAATGAATTCTCTTGCGTCCCGACTTTTCTGGGGAGGTAAAGTTGTTGCAATTAGCATTAACAGGATGCAACTTCACCAGAAGTATAATGGACTTTCTTATCATGCTATTCAAGCCATTCATATTCAAAAGATATTTAATTTTATCACCATGCTTATCAAATCATTTGGATATGAGCAAGTCATTTTGCCAGTTATCCCGACTGATAGACCCCCTCCTAGAATCAAGAATTTCCTTGATGCCACAATTGATATGATCAAAAGCTACATGGAAATTTATGAATGATACATTTGATAACAGGATTAATATTTGGCAAGCACATAGTCTCATTCACCCTGTCACAATTCCCATAACACCTCTAGTTGCCCTGACCAATAATAAGACCATCTCCCTCTTCAGGTGCTGGGCTATGGAACCGAAATTCTTTGATTTTATTATTAAGATAAATTTAAATGCCATTAGCACTAATTGGTTTCTCTTCCATAGGTGAGGCATCAACAAAATTGACCCAATCTGCCCCCTCTGCCAGACTCATGACAAAACATTTGTCCATCTGATTTACTCGTGCCATGGACTCTGGAGGTCTAGAAGGATTATTGCTGATAAACTTAAAGTGAATTTTTACCTTGTTACCACTCTTAATGACAGTATTAAGACAAGATCCATCCCTACTATTAGGCTGTCATTATTTATCAACTATGCATTATGGTCTACTCGTTGTAAAATGGTTTTCAATCCCGGTGCAATTATTGAGGGAAAATTTTTTCTGAACAAACTTATAAAATTTAAAAACTGTGACATGCTCCTAGCTCCAAAAGTATTATTTGAGGAAACATGGACTCTGATTGCACTGCAAGGATGATTGCTGGTAAAACACTTTGTTTCTTCTGTCTAAGATATTGCTGAAAGTGGTTTTGTTAATAATCAGAGGTTCAGATCCTTATGATATCAAAATGGATAATATTTAACTGAATACATCAGATTTAGCATAAATACCTAAGCCTTTATAGTTGTAGTGATTTTTCCAATGGTGATCTGACCAAACTCTAGATTGACTACGTGACTCTTGGTAGTGTGAGGCAATTTGTCTAGGTGAGTTGGTGAGCTTAATTGGTCTACTTGTGTGTTAACAGTAGACCAGGTATTTGGGTTTACCTCTTGCCCAGAATAATACTATCTTTTATTTATTTATAATCATGTAATTCATTCTTATGTTTGTAATTCTAGCTTTCCTTTTAATTTACCATGTATACATAATTGTCACTGTAAACCTTGTACTTGTTTAATAAATATTTTGGAAAAAAAAAATGTTGGGCTTAACTATGTAGAGAACTGTCTGTAGTTCTCTCTTTATTTAATCAATCATTTGCATTTAATATTTAAAACCAAAAAAAACAACAACCCAGGCATCATATTATCATCAATAATAGCCATTTCTAAATAAATATACATTTAACTGTATTAAAAACAGAGAAAAAAAAATAAAAATATAAAAGTCAATTTTATGATGCCAGAAAAAAAGAAAAGACTAACAAAAATTATCTTGCATGCAGTTAAAAGATAGAAATGTAATTGCACAGACAGTATATGAATATATTTAATGTATGAAAAATGACTTTTTTTTTTCTGAAATTTTGAACAGCCTTCAAAAAAAGTCACAGTTTCTTCACTGATATTAATGACCAGTCTTTTCCATAATCCTGAATATATCATTCATGTAGATTTCTTACCAAGAGAAACAATCAGAATTCAATGTTATTTAATTATTTTTTCCAAAGAAATATAACATTTATAAAATAAAACCTTTAATAATATACATTTATGATAACATACTATTAAGCAATACAAATCTGTTTTATATAATTTCTATAAACATATGAAATTTTTAGTTTGTAATAACCATATTATTTCCTTCATTTTCTTCAAATATATATGTGTATATTTTCTCGAACATACCAAAGTTTACACACTGAAAAATGATATAACAATATTTGTGTGCTTTTTAAATATAATTTTGTTTATTCAAATAATAATAATTATTTAATTCAGAATAAATTGTTTTAGTTTAGTTTTCAAATTATTTTAATAGTTGAAAAGTCATAATATTAATAAATCACATCAATGTTGTAAATATGTAGGGATTGTCTAATGAATAAATCAGAATATCAAAAAATTAAATGGCAGACCGCCAGCACTGTTTAGTAGTTTGGTATGTGCATAAATTATTCTGGACTGTGTTGTAGTTTGGAATATATGTTAACATATAGGATTTACAATATATATATATAATAATAAGCATAACATTTTATTTAAATATAAATTATCGAAGATTTTAAGCTAAGATTAATAAATAAATTTATAGTAAAGATAAATAAAATTTAATTAATTACTTAATAAAATTGTAAATTTTTAAATAACAATTATTTGTCAATCAAAAATATTTGCTAATGGAATGTTTATGTAAAAGTGCAAATAAATAATTATTAAAAACAAATTTATAATTTCGTCTCTAACACATAGTATTTAAAACATCTTAATTAACCACCTGGCCAGAATGAGTACGATGCTGTTCTTAATCTATCATATTATGATTGAAATGTAAAATTGATGTATAAAAAGTCATCTATGTAATTGAAAGTCTTTTGCTAAAAAGTCAAAAGTATTTGAAAGGGAACTTAAAAAAGTTCACTGATGTTTTGTGTACTTTGATGCTGAAATAAACGAGACAGCCCTTAAAGAGTGATGATAATCCCTGAGTGGATTACATACATGATATCATCAGTACATTAGCAGGCAAATAACATCTGAAACACTTGGGCGAAGCTCAAAGTGAAAAAAAAAGGCAAAGTGACATTCCACACTATTCTCAGACAATTAACATTTATAGAAGTTTATTTATTAGAGTATTACAGATAATCTTAAAATATCAATAAACAAAAAAATAGATCAACAAGTTCTTTATATGTGAATGCATTTATGGTTTACAATTGTATAGTCATCACGAAACTCATTTTTAAAGTAGTTTATGAGTGGCTGTTTTATCGTACTGCTACTGCTGCTGCTAATAATAATAATAATAATAATAATAATAATAATAATAATAATAATAATAATAATAATAATAATAACAACAACAGCACCAACAACAATAACAACAACAACATATAATGAAATCACTGACAACTGATTTTTTAAAAAGTTTTCTATTATTAAATGCAATGGATATAATATAATTAAAGTTAAATTTCTTAACCATGTGGGGTGATTTAATAATATTTAAATATTTATTTCAATTTAGCTTTGTGCACTAGGATTATTTTCAAATAGCAATAAGGAAGCAATTTTTTCCTTAATTAGAAACATTGATCAAAGAAAGAATCAATGTTTTTGTAATTTGAAGACATATTTTGCTGTAGCAGAACGTCATCCAAGGACACATTCGGGATTCATTAAATCACCAGGAGTCTCCGTTAATAAACACAAACAAAGATTTGTAAAAAAAAAATTATACTTAAAGTTTTTTTTCATTGATATAAATTTTATAGCAAGGATTTTATCTTTCTAAGCCAGTTAGTTAAAAGATTAAACATTTTATTTTTCCTCTATCATATATATACTAACCAGCAAATTTTCCTTTTATGGACTCACTTTATCACACATAAATATGTATATACATGTATACACACGAAAGCAGAATGATTTGTGCATTCGTCTATTATTTTCATAATCTGGGGTTTGAATTCAGAATGAATTTTACATTTTTTAAGGTTATGAGCTTACTTAGCATTTTTCTACATATCCAGCACATAAACCAACCTAACTGGTTATTTAGTTTTGGTCCACAATGGTTATCTAGGTATTTTAATAAAAAGATGAGGATCCCAAAATAATATGAGTTAGTCAGATGCCTATTCAAGACCTGATGAAATGTAAAATTAAATCAAAATTATAATAGTAGTATAATGTGACTTTATTGATGGTAATGAAAATGACATTCTGAATTTAGATGTTATCTTTATATTTTATCTGTATATATATATATGTCAAGAAATATATAAATACATATTTGTAATTATTACTTATATATATATAAAAGTATGTATTAAATAATATAAGAACTATTTTTATTATCAGACATATTTTGACAAAATTTTCACAATGATATATATATCTGCTGATACTTTTGATTAATATAGCTATAATATTTTGTTAAATATTACATCAGTATTTTGTTGAAATATTTTTTTTTTAAATTTATTTTATCCTTCAGATTTTAATGTTGGCAGCAGAACACAAGTCTTGATTTAAGAGCTTTAGTACAAACTTTCCCATTGCAACTTCTGAAATGACTGTTCTTTATCTTTACAGGTTTTAACTTCAACTTCAAATCCTTTCTCACATGCTTCTCTTCTTTTGATTATTTTTTCATCCATAAAAAGGATTTGTAAGAAAGCCATCCCTGTATTCTAAGATTCTGGATAAGCTATTTTTGATATGCTTCATGGATTATTAGATATTCCTTTGATATAAAATATAATTCTAATCAATTAAATTTGATCTTGATGTAATGCATATTGGCAGTTTACAAATGGCATTTACAGAGATCAAGCTGTCTAGAGAGTTGATGCTTGGTCTATTTTTGATGCTGGCTTTTATTTCATACTTATGATAAAAAAAAAATAGTCAAAAGGAAATAAAATGTATTACTATAAAATAAAAACAAAATTCGTTATTATTTAATGTATTTTATTTTATTACTAAAGAAAATTTAATTATTTATTTTAAAAATATATTTTTTTTAAAAGTTTGACATTTGTAAATAATTTTTCTATATATCTATTCATTTTTCATATATACACATATCATTAAAAGCCAGTCAACACTTAGATAATCCCAATATCAATGACAATCAACAATTTCAAACAGTTGGCATGCCAACTTTCCTTTATATATATATATATATATATATATATATATATATATATATATATATATATATATAATATAATGTTAATATATCATTAAATGCCATTCAACACTTAGACAATCTCAATAGCAATCAACAATTTCAAACTGTTGTCAAGGCAACCTCTCTTCAACAATATATATATATAATGTTAATATAATAAGAGGTTTATTAAAATATATGACATAATTCTAAAATTGTAGTAGTTAGGCAGGACAAGCAACAGTTGATCAACAAGTATGATTAATTAGTCATAGTACTTTATTATCTAGTAGCTTTACTTGTTTTCAGATAGACATCTGTAATGAGAAATCTTCTGTTCATAGGTCAAAGAGTGATTATGTTTAAATTTTTTAAAAAGTCTTCATGCTCATAAATACTCAGTGAAAAAGTACGCTGAAATGTTTTGATGAAATTTCACTCATCCTTGTCAATGAGACTGTGTATAAACTAAAGTCTTTATTAGTTATTTTATTACTCAGTTGCCCAGTCATAGATGGAAGAATATCAACTAAACCTTCATGATTTATTGACTTTTTAGAAATATTGCTAGAAGAAAAAGAAATAAATAAAATAATGAGTCTTCTTTTTGATTGAATTGCATGAGTTTCCTCCTATCTGTTTTTATTGCCACATCTCTTCTGAATTTTAGCAGACCTTACAATTCATAATTTTTGTTTCAATATGACTAATATATTAGTGTTATCAAAATAGGAGGTGTAGACAATATTTAAAAAAAAAAATAGAAAAAAGTGATGTAATTATCATTTGATTGGAAGCATTTTCATGTTCTCTAACTCTTACACTAATGCATCAATTATATAGACCCACATAGATTTTGGACATTAAAAACATTAAATTTTATAGACATTTTCATATTGTACTGTTTTTAGGTTTTAAAAAAATTACTGTTTTTTTGCCAGTCATAATTGTTAAAACTAAAGAGTCACCTATTGGTTTTATAAGTGACTGTTTCATGCAAAGCAGAAATACTCTACAATAAGATAAAGAATTTTTTATTTTCACAATTTTTTTCTTGTTACTTTTTCTGTATAAAGTTATATTTATAATATATTGACTGAAATCATTAGAAAGTGGAATATTTTTATTAAAGCTATTTCTTGGTTAAGATGACCTTCATCAGACATCACTGTGCTTTCATCAAAAGATTTTTAAATGCAGAACATGTATAAATGTATGGAATAAATTTATTGTTGGCAGATATTCTTAATATGTGTATTTGATTATGGTTAAAAATTGATATCTCAGTAAATCTTCATGTAATAAATACATAAGTTTTTAATCAGTTTTTGTTTTATTGTTATTTATTATAGAATTAATCATTTTGCATAGAATTTCAAAACTTTTACAGTAGCAGCATTCACAGTAGTAGCAGTAATAGCAGAAGTAGTAGTTGCAGTAGCATTAATAACATTAGTAGCAGGAGAGATGAGTTGTTATGATGATTGTACAAACCAATACTTTAAACACAAATATTTCCACATATTACATTACATTTGACCTTTAATCTGTTTTATAGATAAATTGTAGAGCTAATCTTTTAACTTACACAGCAAATTTACATTTTTAAATGCTTCAACACTTACTTGATTCTAATTTTCCATTATACTCTATTCTTATCATAATTTTTCCAATGAAAGTGATAAATATTGAACTTAATAAGAATGTGTTATGATGTGATGTGATGTACTGTAGCTTCTTGTTAAATGAAGTCAAGAATCTCTAAGCAATTATACCAAAAGAAACTTGTTAGCTACTTAATTTAACATTCCCCAGTCTATATTTTCCCATATTCTGCTCCATCCCATTTCCACAACATAATCTTTGCCAACTCTATAACCTTTATATCTAAATCCCCCTTATCTTTTTCCAAACCCAGCATAAAAACCAATAATCTACTTTCTGTATAATCACTTTTTTCATAATTATTTTTCCATAACTTCATTATATGTTACCTTTCTGTTTTCAAGCATTTACATTCAATTAACAAATGCCTAATATTTTCTATTCCTTCATTACATTTTTCAAACTAAATTATCCATATTTTTCCATTTACATGTATATTCTCTTGTTGCTAAAGATCCTGTTCAAGCCTTAAGCAATAAACTACTTTCCTTACTATTATCATATATTAACTCACACCTAATATTTTGTTTATTTCTATATATATTTAAACTCTTTTTACTCTCCATACTAATTCATCTCTCTATCTCCCTATTCTTTATTAATAAATCTATTCATTTATCCCATTCCTTACCACAATAACACTCAACAATCCTCCTAACACAATCATCCCATCTTTTGTACAAATATACTGATATAAATCTTTTATCCAAACTCTCCATACAATAGTGTCACTAAGTGCAAGTCTTCATAATCAATGAAATGCAGGAAGGTTTGTACATTGATTATGATGGCTTGCACTTGTATATATGGAGAGTGTTACTAACAGCATGTAAAAGCATATGAAATGATCATCTGAAGTATTGAACTTCTTTAGAGTATCTTTAAGAGAATGTTTGCAACATAAAAAAGCTCACCTTTAAAAAAAATAATGTTCAAGTTCACAATAAAATGCTTCCTTTTATATGCCTAGTATTCAATCAAGATATGATCTTATAATAGTAGAATTTTACATTGTGATGATCTGTAAGCTGAAAACGTACCAGATGATATTCTAATTTTATTTGTTTTTAGCATTCTTAAATTGTTTCCTTAAGGCCTTTATATTAGGATTAATAGCTAATGTAGGCCTTATTTTTATACAATAAAATGAGCAAAAAATTGAAGTTTCTATACAACTAATTTAGTGGCAGTATTTATTTCACTATGATGAAATATTTTTTGCACACACCTTTTAATTTGCAAAACTATCAAGATTTTTAAATTTATGCATATTCTTAAATTTATAGCTATTCATGTTAAAAGTTTCTGAAATGTTTTCTTCCATTTCTATTTGATAAAATATAACTACTAATTCAATCTTTTTATACATTGAATTTAAAACATTTTGTAGATGAAGTTTTAAATTGGCAAAAATAGCAGTCATCAAAATACTTAGTAGGCAAGAAGGTGAAGATCTGGTTTTCGTTTTTAATCAGTTTAAATTAAAAACTATAATTTTCATCACATCTTGATGTCTGTTTTATGAAGTGGATTGTAAATTGTTTCAAGATCATTGTCAAACAAAGAAATTAAAATTGGAACTAATAAATAATTCTGTTTATTACCAGATTTTATTCTAAATGTCTGAGATTTTTCACTTGTAGTATTAATAATGCTTATTTTCATTCTGTATTGTTAAAGTTGTATAATATAAATAAATTTCAATGAACAATTAGAAAAGAGAAGGCAAAATATTGGAAATTTAAAAAAAAACAGGCAAATCTCGCCATACAGTAGTGCTACTCAGTGCAAGCCAGAGTAATCAATGGATGCCAGAAGGTTTGTGCATAAAATCCCTATTTAATGCATACTCATTCAATATTCCCAGCACTAGATAGGATTTTATGCATAAGTCTTCTGGAATCCATTGATTATTCTGGCTTGCACTGGGTGGCACTACTGTATGGAGAGTTTTGCCTGTTTAAGAACTGTTATGAGCAAGCATAAGAAATGGTGATCATGTGATGTTTAGTGGTTTAAACTTTAAGAAATATGTATATATAGTTAAGATTCTGCAATTCATGAAAAAACTTAGCAAATCTCTTTGTTGGAATAAGAGATGATGATAAAGAAAAATTTTGACCTTGGTTAAGATGTTGTTTTCATCACTAATCATAAAAGCTATGTCTAAGAAAACTTTTTGACTTTGGTGGAAAAATATTTGTTTGCTGATAATTACAGAAGTTTGACACAAAAAAACTTTTTTAAGCCAAAAAATATTTGCATATACAAGGCCATGAAATGCTAAGCAGAAATAATGCTATTTTTTTTATCAGTAATAATAAAAACAATAGATGTTTTTTTATTAATGTGAAATAAATCATTTTTCTATAATACACTTTAAATTTCTAAACAATGCACATGAAGTATTCAGTGATATTTAATTGTTATTAAAAAAAAGTAACAACAGGAAAAGGGCTGTAGTTGAATGTCATTTCTGTTCAAATAAGTTGATTGAATCTAAAAGTATGTGTTTAATAAAAGTGAGAAAATTTTTCAACTAGAAGTACAAGCCATAGTTACCACTTGAAGGAAGAAGACATTCAAAGTAAATTGTTTGTATTTTCAATTTTGTAGGTTTTAAACCACTATTTGGCCTAGTATATATACATATACACTGTATCAACCCCCAAGCTGTTAGAAATAAAGATTTTAGTATATCGATAATATTTGGATAAGTAGAAGAAACAGTTTTTTCATTTATTTGTAAAGATTCAGTGCAAATGTATTGAATGAACAATTTTGAAACAATTAGTTAAAAACCAAAATAAGTGATCAATATTCTGATTTTTATATAAAAGAGCATGAACACCAGTTTTTCATGAATATTTAATAATGTTTATGTAGATTTCATTATAGGTTTGTGGTTTTTATTTTGATTCTTAATTTGTACTAGTGAGTTATATTTATATATTGAAGTATTTCCATCATATAATATTAAGTAATGAATGTCTTTAGAAAAATTTAATTTTATTTAAAATTTCCAATTACATTTAACTGTTAGTTATACACAGGGTAATATATGCACAATATTTTGAGAGGTATTATTCTCCTCTCTTTTTTAGATATTGCTGATCTGACCAATGGCAGTACTAACATGGGAATCAAACCTGGATTCTTAGATTCTTGAATATTGAATTTTAAGATAACGCTCTAACTAAATGAACCATCTCACCAAAGGCTCAAAACATTGTGCATATTTTAATCTTTGTACTATTACTAACAGTTGGATGTAATTAGAAAAATTAAATAAAAATAAATTTTTCTAAAGACGTTCAATACTTAATATTAGATGATAAAAATAATCCAATATATAAATACAGTACAACTAAAATACCATTACCACAAACCTTTAGAAAAGCATTAGTGAAGTTTGAGAAAATCAAAATTAGGAAAAAAAAAAGACATTGAAACCTCTATATGTGGGTCGACATGCTATGTAACTTACATATTTATGCAATAAAAACTAATGGCAAAAGTTTCATGCTATTTTTGACATGTAAATAACTTACAGAAATATCACAAATTTTTTTTAGTGACAATCAAAATATTTATCAGCATAAATAAAATTCAGTATTTTTTTCAAAGAAGAAAAGTAGACACTCAAAATGATAATAATTCATTTTTCCAATAAAAGATTGATGTATAATGCAAAATGCTGAAGAGATAATAGAAAACCCTGCATAATGCTTCTATTTGCCTGCAATGTAGGAAAAAGCCAGAATTAATTTGTACAAATAGAACAGCTTTTAATGTAGTTAATAAAAAAAAAACATATACAAATGATTGCTTTTAAAGACTTAATTGCATGCTTGAGTGTTCAAGTTGTTTTATAGGTTGATTTGGTTTCAAACATTTATATATAACATGAATAACATTTTATAAAATTAAATATAGTCAATTAATAGTTGGAGCTTAATTTAAAATAATATTCAAATTATATTTAAAACAAATTATATTTAAAACTGTTTTTTTCTCCTGTTAGTTTGAAACATTAATTTATTTATATTAAATTTATAAATCACTTTGTAGTTGTAATTTTTAAAAATTAATTCCCATTTTATATTATTTTTTAAAGCATGTTTATTAAGGGTGTTAAGATGCCTTGAGGTTTTCCATGTTTGTGATCCAATTATTTTATATTCTGTATGTTGCCATAACTTATTAAACTGTCATTAAAGTCGTGAAGTGGATTATTTCAATACAATATCTAGTCAATTAATCAAAATATATCAATATTTAAATAGTTATAAAAAACAAATACGTTTTTTTTTTTTTTTGCTTTTGAAATTTGCTTTAGTAAAAATATAAAATTTACCTTCAGGGTGGATTATCTTGCTTGCCGTTGGAATTTTTGAAATCAGTATTAATATGAAATTATAAATATTAAAATGATTTTTTGTTTTCACTATCAAATTTAGTTTTATTTATTATTGTTAGAAAAAGTAGGAATAAATAAATATTTATAGCTGACGACGTGAAGATAACAGTTTAAAAAAAATGTATTCTTTTAAAATTTGTATTTTTTTCATTTATTATTCATTATTTGTATAATTGAATCCTCTTCACTTTTTACCTTCACCTTTTTTTAAAATAGTATACGGATTCATTTTGTGATATTTCAAATTAGAATACTGACTGATTAGGAATGAACTTATTTCTTTATTGATCTCTATGCCCTTCACAATTTAGTACAGTAATAGAAAATGGCAGATTCTGCAGCTTAAGGTGTATAGATTTTGGCTATGCCTTTGTCACTTTCTGTCCTTGAATTTATTATGAACTCTCAAGCAATATACCATTCCATTATTTTTTATTAGTCTTGTCCACTCTTTGTGAGTATTCTTAATTATGGATCTTTCTATAGAATCTCATTGACAACTCTTTAATGTTTTTCATTTTCATAGTGAATTCATAGAAAGTAGACATAGAATAAATATTAAGTATATTAAATTATAATCAAAAAGTCAGCTATGAATTAGACAATTGAATATTTATTTATTGAAATTAAAAATGGAAGTGTTAAATAAACAAAATAATCAACTAGCTTTATTACTGGAGAGTTCATAAATTCAACTCTGAAAGTGACAAGCTGGGCCAAACCACAAATTTTAAGTTCCAAAGTTTGTTATTCTGCTATTGTATTATTCCACCAAAAATAATCACAGTATTCAATAGAAGATAATTTGCATCAATGATGAGTTACTGAATGTCAAGGATGAGTTGTCTTAAAATATAAAAAAAATCAGTTATACATAAAATTGTATAATTATTTCAAATATAATGTAACATATGATTCACAATATATATATATAGTAAATACTATATATATATATATATTTATAGGGACTTGAACTCAGATTTTCAAACTCCCCACAGCTATCCAATCCATCTTATTATACAACTGATACATTAGGTTTAATATAGACAATATATATATATGTGTGTGTGTGTGTGGGGGGGGGTCTGGGTGTAACAAATTTGGTTAGTCAAACCACATACGTAATTGGAAGTGAATGAATAACCAGTCACTCATATCAATACATAGAAAAAAATCAATTATCATTTTGTTACTGTATAATATTTCATCTGAAAACAGGAATATTATTATCAAGTGAAATTAATATCAGCTTGCCCTTCTTCCATAGACCAATAGGAGATTTTTGATATATAAATTAGAAATGGGTGATTATATTGGAGAGGGTGTAAAAAAAAAAATTCTTGAAAAATGCATATTTACATATGTATTTCAAATAGTATGCAGGAACTGTATTCCATGAAGCTACTTATTATAAATAAATGACTATTATATGCAATTATTAAAATTAGAAATATCTGAATCTAATCAAAAAAATAAATAATAAAACTATTTGAAACTATGCATATGTTTTTCAAGTTAAATTTTTTTTTCCTTTTTTTTTATAAGTCATAGCATCAGCCGGGATGCGAACCCACAACCGTCTGCAACCAACTATTTGCTTGCAAAGCAGCTGCGATGACCTCTCAAGTTAAATTTTTTTTCTCTCTGTTGAATAAAATTACAAATTTCTGATTTAAATATTAAAAAATTACTATATTGATATATAAAGAGATGAATTGGTGTTAATTTTCAATGTCATTTGATGAGATTCCTCTTTTAAGACAAAATACTGTTTAGTGATAAAATGTCTCAATCATTTAAGCTTACATCTATTTAAATGTTATATATAGAGCTCACAAAATAAGCTCTTAACAACCTTTGAGAATATTCCCAACCCCAGACCGGTTTCTGCTACTGGCATCATCAGTGAGGTACTAGGATATTTAAGCATTAGATTAAAAATACCAGAACAAGTTATCCATTAAATAAAGTTCTGGACTTGTCCTGGTATTTTTAATCTAATGCTTGAATATCCTAGCACCTCACTGATGATGCCAATAGCAGAAACCGGTCTAGGGTTGAGGATATTCTCAAAGCTTATTAAGAGCTTATTTTGTGAACTCTATATATAACATTTGTAAATACAAGCTTATTAAATTAGGTCATGTGACATCTGACTTGATTTTTTTTGTAATCTATTTAAATGTATAAATAGTTGATACATATGGCAAGTCATTTTTTTTTTTTGTTTTCAATTACTATTATTATCATTATTTTGATACATTTATAGTTTATATTTTGTTTAAGGTTGTTAAAAATGTAATATAAATAATAAAAAGGAATTACATTAAATATATATTATAAATAGTGTTAATAACAAAACTACCTAAAGGTGTGGGTATGGATTTGTTTGTAAAGAAATTGGAAAATGGATTTGTAATTTATTTATATATTAATGTACATACATTAAAAATGTATTTTAAAATTATCTGTATTATTGTTTTTTTAAAAAATATTTAATGTTATTAATTAGACACTAAAATGTTCATAAAAGAAGTTGTCAAGAATTATTATTCAATGGCTAACAGTAAAAGTTTGAAAGTGATTCATGAAATTGAGCATTTTTAAAAATACTATGAGAATTGCTTAAGCAATAGAAGAAATGTAAAGAGGGGTGGTGAACATTGCTATTGTGACCACTTTTATTCTAGATTTACTTTTAGATAGTTTAACAAAATTTTATTTGTTAATTTTGCTTACTTAAAAAAAAAATATATTTATGATTTATATAATGTATGCATTTTTCAGTTATGTACAACTTACAATAATTCTTCTGATCATGAAATGCATTCAAAAGGTGAACTTGCTTTTATATATATATGTTTGAGTAAGATGTAGGTGTAATCCTAAAGATCTAAAGAGTCATTTTCCAATGTTTATCATGAAGAGATTTCTTAAAGAGTTATCATAGTATTTGTTGTTGGATCCCTCTTAAATGTCATAAAGTTAAACATTGTATAAATATAGTGATGCTCTTGTCATATTTAAATTAATGTGTTGTCACTAAATAAAAAGATTAGCTTTTAGGCACAGTTTGTACTTAGTTTTTATTAAAACAATATAGCTTAAAGAAACATGTCTTAATCTGCTGTGTCAAAGAATTAGCTTTTTTCATCAAAGAATGGATTTCTGATTTTTTAATTATTTGGTCATTATTAAGCTAAATTATTATTATCATGTATTGTTTAATGTTATATTTGAAATGATTTTTATCTATAAGATATAAAATACATCCTGTACAAACATATGAATAGTGTATGATATGCAATGTATAATGTTTATAAATTGATTAAAAAGCCTGTGTGATAAAATGGCTATTATTGTTACTATTTTGTTTTATTGTCATTCTCACCCAAGATTGACTTCATTTCTTTTTACTTTTAAGACTGCATCACTTATCTACATTTGTGGGTCATTGTATACTGTTTGATTTTACTAATTTATTCACTTTACCCTGTGAATATTTAAATATTATTTTGATTAAAATATTAAAATAAATTATTTGTAATTATTAATTTTTCAAGATGTAATCTAGATTCAATGAAATGTTCCCTTTGTTTCTGAATTGTATTTAACAAGCAATTTTGAGCCTCATTAATATATTTCTAATAGTAATTTCTAAGTTAGATTTCTAATGTAAAAATAATAAGATTGATTTATCTTTATCTTTATTATTAATATTTTGACTTATTCAGTTGATGCAACATTATCTACAGGAGTTAGTCTATTACATATATTATTTACTATTACAATTTGACATACAAATAACAAAGTCCATTTCCATACAGTTATAATGTTTAATAGAATTAAAAAATAAAGTTAGAGTAAATATATTAGCTATTTTAACGAGGATTGTGAGATGCAGAGAATATTGAAATATATTTGGAGACTTTGTGGTATAGTTGACGATGTTGGGTTACTATGGAAAAAATGTATATAGACTAGACATATATTATTTTTATAGGATGGATTGTTAAATGAGCATTGCTTTATTAGGGGTGGCATTTTATTGCGTATAGAAATATATTCTGATTTCAAATATAACCCGATATTTTGTTGTTGTTTTTTCCCTCCGATTTGTCATTATAAATGGTTGAAATAGAATTTACAATATTTGATTTTACACATAAAAAGAAATAATAAAATTAACATTAGTAAAAAAAATATGAAAACAAAGTTATACATATATGAAGACTCTTAATTTATTGCAAACTAAATTTATTATTTAAATTATGTTTTATAAAACTTTTTTTTTTTTTTAATAAAAGTTTTTAATAAAAAGCCGTTATTTGTTTTGCTATTTATTTGAAACATTTATAAATAAATCTTACATTTTAATAAAAGCTCTTTCACCAACTAATGCGTTTGGAAGCACTATTTTAAAAAAATATTCTTAAATATTTAGTTTTATTATGAAAAACATAGCATGTAGATAAATAAAAAGTAATAGTACAATATTTTTGTACTCCTTTAGAAAGCAGCAAATATTCAAACATTTGACAATATTTTTTTTGGAAATGAATTAAACTATATATTATTTATAGTGAATAGAAATAATTTTAACATTGAGGCTAAGGAGTGACTGCATAAAAATATCTATTCCTTAAGGATGCGTCAAAACAAAATTTGACTATAGATGCACGATTTAAGAAGAGTATCTTATATTAATAATGATGTGATGTAGTAAACTATAATGAAAAATTAAAAAGAAAAATCTTTAAAAAGTGATAAAAGTTGAAAAATGCTTGCAGTTTTTATTTTACAACTTGATATATAAAATATATTATTAATACATTTCTTTTTTAGTTGAAGTTTTGTTAAGTAGTTTTAGATAATTTTTTTTCCTTCTAAAAACCTAGGATAGTTTTACATAAAAAGAACATTAGATTCTTGTCCAACTGTTTAAGCAATTCTAGCAAAACTTCTTTTCTGTAAAAGAGATAAAATTCTTAAGATCGTACATTTTAATAATATGCTGTAAGGCGCTAAGAATTTGAATCCTATAGAGAATGTTGATATTTAAATAATAAAAATTCATTTTTATTCTAAAAATAAGTTCAAATGGTCGATATTGATGTTATAATTTTAAGTAAATGAAATTTGTCTTTTAAGATTTAGTATTCAAATTTCAATTTTAAATATATGAACTTGATCAGTACAAATGAGTTTTTGTTTGTATGATAGGGTATGTATATGTATATAATGTAATGCAATTATACTTTACAAAGGATCGTCATTATATAAAACTGCTAGAATGAAATATCTTAATAAAAAGCATTATTGAAAAAATGCAAAAGTTGTATTTAATTATTGTTTTGTTAAAGATTAACAATGAAAAACAAAACAAAAATACAAAGTAAATTAAACATCACAATGTCATTATATATAAAGTTTTAAAAAAATCTGGGATTAATATAAAGTATAGTGATTAGATAATTGCAAAGCACATTTATGACTGTAAAAATCTTAATTTTTTTCCATATGTTATAGCATCCGCCGGAAGGCGAACCGCAACAACTGTCTACAAATAACTTGCAAGGTGGCTGCGCTGATCTCTCAGCTAACGGCTAACAACGCTTGACAAAATCTTAATTTTAATTTTACAAATAACACATTTTAAGAGATTACTTGTTTGGGGGGGGGGGGGTCATTGATACCTGTTTTACACAAAAATTTATTTATTTGAGTTAATTTCATGACCAAAAAAAGTCAATATATAATGCAGGAAAATGAATGTAATGGGGGGAATAAATGCAGTGTAAATGTGCAATTGAAAGGGATTATATTTGGAAGGGATGAGAATAAATTTTTTAACATTGTAGAATCTGTTTATATGACCAATTTGTGTCAAGTGATCCAATATTTTAACAATTTTAAACTTACCTGTTTGGATTTTTTTCAAATTTGTTTTACCAAATATATTAATAATAAATTTTTACCTGATGTAGTTTTGAAGTTATAATTGTTTAAATTTTTTAGAAAATTACTATTTTGAGTTCATATGCAATTAATAAGCTCCAGAAAATACCAAATTATAGATTTTTTTAGTTTTTCATATAATGTGTAAAATTTCTAATTGTTTGTTTTTTTTCATTTTTAATTTTCCAGTTGTTTAGTTAAAGTTTTTGATATGAATTTTTCATAAATCTAAACTAAAAATTAAAAAGAACACAATTAAAAAACATATATATCTTAGCATCATTTATGAAAAGGTTAATTATGCATTATAAAGGAATCATATTTATTTTTTTAAAAATTATTATGAAAGTATAATTTAATTCAAAAATAAAATTACCAGAAAAGCATGTTAAAATAGGTTAAATAAACTAATTTAAAGTGGGATATTAAGTAAAGTAATTTTGTAAAACAAAATTTCTCAACTTAAATCATAATTTTGCTTGATGGATTTGAATGGACAAGTGCCTGGAAATTTAGACATTGAGACAGCATCAGATTTAAAGTAATCACATATTTTAATATTGAAATCAAGAGCCAATAGTCACTTTTGTTTTGGCATTCCTAAACTTAAGGTATGTGTGTACATTGCATTGCTTTTTTTAATTTTTATTATTTTAAGTATATGCTGTATATCTATATATACAAATAGAGTTGAGTGAATATAATTATTTAAAATCTATTATGACTGAAAATGTAAATTATTTTTGTAACCACAGATGTTAAAACAAATCTCAGATTGATTACAGAATAGGTGTGTATTTGATATCACTGAAAAGGGTATGAAAATTTGTGATAACTGCAGAAAATAAAAAGTTAGAAAGCCAGAAGACAGTTTAGTATTAAAAGCAAGTACCAGCAGATCAGAGTATAGCCAAGAAACTGAAGAATTTGTTAGATGTTAATTTGAAGTATATCATTAAGGCATATGACCATCTTCCTAAGTTACCTATAGCTAAGAAAAGGTTGCATTTACCATTGTAATAAAAAATTAAAATAACAAGATGTTGAACAGAAAAAATACTGACCAGAGAAAATGAAGACATACATTAAAATGTGTAGAATATTTTTGACTGTAAAAGGCCAAATCAGTGGATATAAAATTTTTCAAGGATGCCTTCTAAATTCTAGACAAAGAAAAAAACAAAAGAGGAATTTGAAATTATAAGTAGAACCCAGGAAAAGTAAAAACTCTATTAAAAAAAAAAGAGGATATTTTTAATAATAAATCTAAAATCTGGATTTTTTTTTAAATCTGTAATTAAAATGCTATGCTAGTAATGAAGATAGTTATCTTATGACTAAAAAGTATTTGATTCCATGAAAACAAGTTACTAGATTAGAATAAATGTGCATGAATGACTGGATATTGGAAAAATTAAAGAACTGAGCTGTTCAAGACAAAATATTCTGCTAAAAATATAGAATTTTCAATCTTTGCCGAACTATGATCCAAACATTATGCCATGGAAGAATTGTCACTCACTCTATGTGGATTTAAACAATGCATCATTATATTAATTTTAAGATTCAAGATCCTAAATTTAAAACATGTTGAGTAATGACACAGCCATGACAGATATGTGTGTTGAAGCACAACATGACATCTCAATGAATGTAATTTATGTCCCGAGTAGAATATTTTAAATAAGAATTAAAACTGAAGCTCACAGAAAAAATGTTAAATTATATTAACTTATCTGTTGACAGATATACAATTCAAACATTTATCAAAGCCACAGAAAAGCTTTTGGAATCTTTTTGTAAATAACTGTTAGTTCTGAAATAGCATCATTTTATAGCAAAAACTAATCTGATCATTCCAAAAAATATTAATAAAAGTGAGAATGCAATATTGTTTGATTTGCAGAAAATTATGCTTTTGTTTTGCAAGATAAAGGCTAAACTTTTTATTGGAATAATGACTAGCAAACATTTTTCTAATAATGTAAGAGTTAAAATTTTTGTTTGCATCTCCAAATATCTTAATATGACACAATGGGGTATATTCTTTTCAAAAGAAACTTATTCATACCTATAATCTGTACGAATAACAGATTTAAAAAAGATATGCTATTTTTCAGACATTTTTGTTATGCAATTTAAAGTAGAAAAAAAATCAATTATTTGCAACCATGAAAATGTTTTGGAAATCAAAGCTAAATGATATTTTTACACATTAGCTTATGGGGAAGAGGCACATAAAAAAGACACACAGGAAAGATAAGTTCTCTGCAATTCTATGAAGAAATTAGAGGGAATTTGAGTCCAAACTTTCAAGTTCCCTTTAGTTCTCTATTCCATCTTATACAACTGATATACATGACCACATACATGCAAAAAAAATATCTCCAATATATGTATTTCTTGCTAAACCAGCACTCATCAATTGGTTCAGATCATCATCTTCCACACGCTTATATAATGAGTGCTCAGTTTATATTAAGATAGTAAATCTTCAAACTTTAATAAACAGACTTCAATCTTTTTCACTCTCCAACTCTTTAGCTATCTATATTATTAAAAATATAATTGTAGCATGTTCAAAGCCCTTGTTTTCCAATTTTGTTGTTTTAGCCCATGTTGGCCATAAATCATTCTGACCTCTCACATGCACGACCTTAAGCCCATTTATTTTTTTCACTGTATATGGTCAGGTATGTCAGTTATATAAGATGGAGTAGATGACTAAAGGGAGTTTGAAAGTCTGGGTTCAAATTCCATCTAATTACATCTAGCTTAAAAGTATATATAAAATATTTGTATTTAAATAATTCTATGAAGAGCAAATTATGATATTTTTTTTAGTTGTTTACATGAAGTAAATCCAATATTTTCTTTTATAAAAAAGATAAAGAAAAATGGATTGAGTAATATGTTTTAGATGCAAATCCATTATCAGGAACTCAGAAGGTCCATTTTTCCTTGTATTAAATAAAGTACTATTGACAAAAGTATTTTTAAAGAATGAGGATTTATACAATTTTTTTTCTTTGATAAGAGGAGCTCTAAAACATTCTCACACTAGTATTGGTATCTTGGTATAATTATAGATATGACCAAAGAACTGAGATGATAGAAGTGAAATTCCTATAAGTAAATGGTCTGCTCTTTACTTTACATATCCAAGAAAGTTTAATAATAGTATCTCAAATTCTTATCTTAGTGAATTCCAAATGGCCAACTGGTTGCACTTGTTTTGTTTATTTTCAAAATTATTTTACATAAAATGATTTGTAATGATACTAGTGTGCATAAAGACATACAATTATTTAATATTTTTCTGGATTAAAGATTATTTTAAACAAGTGTTATGTAGAAAAAATATTTCAGAATATTTAGATTTCAGAAATTTTTGTTTTCCAAGTGCACCCTCATCCCCTGATAATTTATTTACTTTAATTTGCCATAATAAATATCAGGCATAAATGATGTCAATATATTATAATTTTTAGTGGTTTTTTTTATTTTTTTAAATTTATGTTTTTGAAAAATTAAAGATCACAAACTTTAGCAAATGATCTTGAAATTAAGATCTTTAAAACATAGCCATGTTAAATATCACACAAAAACTTATGCAGTATGCTGCATTTTAGTATCTCTCCTCTGTCTTAATTTTAGCTTGAGGAATTATTCATTATTAATTGCATATGAATACAAAATTATGATTTTCTGGAGATTTTAAAAGGTTGTAATTTTAAAGCATCATGTTAAAAATAAACAATTAGAGACTATTATATTTTTTATTGAATTATTTAATATAGAATGACCCTATAGCATTAAGTTTATTTCACATACACACACATATATATTGTGTTACATGGCACACAATACGTAGTGTGTGTGCACAAATATTTATAAAGTTAAAAGAAAAAGTAGAAATATAGACAAATTTTTTTTAGATGTTTTCTACAGCTTCCTGGAATAATCATAATAAAAGATTAAATAATTTTGAATTTAAAATAAAATTTTATTACAAATTAAACATTTAAAAAGGTCTAATAAATATCTTTATTGAATTTTGAAATTAGAAACAAGCATATTTTATGATAAAATATTTATTGATATTTGTAAACATTTCTAGCATCTATCTTTAAAATCTTTTAATTAATGCTTGTATATATTTCTCTATCTATATAGAAATTTTTGTAGATCTTACATTTGATAAAACTTTTTAAAGTTGCTTTTGAAAGGATTAAAAGCATATTTTGTCACCCAATGCTATAAAGAGGATTGATAAGAAGATTAGAACAGTTTTGCTAGTAGTTTTTTGTTGTAGTTTTTGTAAGAGTTGAGAGCAATAATGATTTTTCAGAATTAGAGGACTACCATAAATCAGATGTATCTAAAAGTCAAGACAGTAGATCCAGCAGTGGTCTACTAATTCAGTATGCTGGAATTTGGATTTATCTAAAAGGAATATTAGACAGCTGCTTGCCTGAATTCTATCCAATCCTAGACAAGGGAGATCATTGTGTTTCAACAGTTACCTGGATTATACATGTCCTGATAATGACAGAGATCCCATCAGCTTGTAGAAGAATTGGTATATGTTTGATGCTGTCTGTATGCAAAGAACTACAGATAAATGTACAGTATCATATTTATACAAAGTGCGGCTGGTGTGTTATTTCAAATAATTCATAAAATGACATTTTAAAGTACAAGTAAATAATTTTACTTAAGTTAAATATCTAGAAATAACAATTTAATTCATAGACAATTTTATATTGTTTTATTCAAGAGAAAAAGTAAAATTTATATACTTTCAACATAGAAATAACTGTGAAAAGATATTTTAATAATCAAGAACAATATTATTTAAAATTGTTTATTGAAGGAAAAAAAGAGATTTTAAATTTAAAGATATTGATAATTAATCAACTAACAATTACCTGTCAAAATTAACTTAATTTGTTTTAAAAAGAAAAATGTAATCAGTAAAGAGAGAATTTGATAATTCATTCATATTTCTTTTTTTCATATACACATGTATATGTGAAATTTTATGTATATTTATCATGGAATTAATTGTGAAAAATGTTAATAATTTTATTATTTTGATGAATTCAAATGGGTTAATAAATTTTACTGTGCTTCTATGTGTATAGTAAATCAATGCATGTCAGATAAAAACTTATACATAAATTTTAAGCATTTATTTCATTATTAAATGACACTAAAATATGTTCAGAAATGATTAAGCCACATGACTGTGTTTTAAGTAAACCTGCTGGAACATATAAGTAAATCACAATGTAATAATTTGAATTTTGTTTATTAATCAAAATCAGAATGCTTATATGTGAATAGCCATATTATAAAGACCTTAATTATCATTTTTATTACTGTTAATAAACTTGTATTTCATTGTTAAAATTATTCCAGGGAACTTGATTCTAAATGGTTTTTAGAATTTATATGTTGCATTATCTCTTGATCACAGTAACAGTTATAGAGCTTATGTTCTCTGAGCTAGACTTGTGCCTACCAATCTGACATATAAAAGAGGATTATATTAGTGTTTATGGGCATCCAGTGATGATGAAGATATTACCATCATTGATAATAATGAATTATCCTGGGTTGGTGCTAAGAGTATATTCTTTAAGGTTCATGCACTACATTTTATTTAGTTTAGTCTCTATTAGAATTTAAGTTTATAATTGGCCAGAATATTAATGGTACTAAATGGCTAGAGCATTGATTATGCTCAGCATGTTTTAATATACCAGCATTATTAATTTTATGGTTATGTACTCTGATGAATGAGCACTTAGTTTGTGCATCCAAATTATGTTTAAATAATCCCATTTCAAATCCAGTCACAATATTGACTGTTGATTTAGTTTTTCATTCATGATAATGGATGATTATTATTTATAATGCTGATCAATTTATGGTTACTCTAGTGGGTTAATTGGGCTGATCTCAGAGTGATCATGCATGCTCTTATAATATAAAACCTTATTTATATATTTTTTAAATATTATACTTAATGTATTTTAAATTTACATTGTCTTATTATTTGAAATATTTTGTTTACTTGGGCTTGATGATGGTCTTGCCATCATCCCATCTTCAAAACCCTCTACTTCCATCCTGTTATAGTATATATATATATATATATATATATATATATATATATATATACTATATATATACAAAAGGGCACAATATATATATATATTAAAAATATGTTGTTTCTGAAGGTATTAGTAAAAAAATATAATTCAGTAAATGATAATACATAAAAGTATATACTAAGAAAAGCTTGTTTCATGCTGTGAAAACAAATATGCAAGATTCATCTACATAGTATGCTGAGTATATAACTAGTAGTTATAATCATAGTAATGAATGTCCAAGAGGATTACAAGTTTTATAGAAGTGGTGTTTTACATAAGTCATGATTTACATAAATTTGAATAACAAATCAATTAATTTAGATAAGCAATTTTTTAGATAGACACAGGACTCTTTCTTGTTAATGGTGTTTATATTATTGATAGTATGCCAGACTTTCTTAACATTGCATTTAGCATCATTTTTCTTGGAGCAGACAATACTGGTGGATATAGTATGTGCCCTTGCTTGGTCTCATGTTTAAAAAAGATGGATTTAATTTTTTTTTATTAATTTGGTTCTATTGAATTGGAATCTGATCTGTGTTGCACAACTTCTGTAAAGAGATGGCACTGACATTTCCAAAGTAAACTGCATTTTAGTTTGTGTTGTTACGTGTAATTTTATCTGAAACTTGGGACTCCAGGTCTGGGGCAGCTTGTCTTTAATACTGTTAATCAAATGGTTCATGGCAGGGATGTGTGAAGACCAATATATTCTCTGCACAGATTCTATTTATTCTGTGGTCTTCCCCTGACATGTAAGGTAAAGATAACAAAGGTCTTTGGTCAGCTAACATAGGTATGTTCCTGAATTTGGTGTACAATGATTTAACGTGAATGAGCCCTGAAAGTTTGTATCCAATATCTTTAATGTATATTTTAATATTAAATTTTACAGTTGGATTCAAATTTACATAGGTTATAGTTTCTACATAAAAATGCTTTGATACTAACAAATTCATGAGTGGTAGACATTAATGATTCAGGGCATATTACACCTTGTGCATGGACAGGCTTAACCATCATTTTATAATTTAATTGACAGCCTTTATTTTCTGTAATCCATTGAATGAAAAGTTATGTATAAGATCATGCTGTATTTTATTAATTTGTGTTTCTGGGTCACAAATAAAGATGTTGTCCACATATTGCATGTATGACAGGCTTGAAATTTAATTAAAATAATTAGGAAGAACTTCTTCAAATTTATTTATGCAGCACTAGATATTATGCCACTAATGCGGGAAATGCATAGACCATCCACCTCCAATTTTATAATATTTACCATTAGAGAGTACTGTAATATCTTCATGTATCTAATCCAAGCATTCGATGATAAATTTAGATTTTGGGAATTGTACTCAGATTTTACTAGCACATCTTTAATTATTTGGATAGATTGTTTTCTGGGAATAGAACTATATATAGTTCTATAATATCCAGTGATGCAAATCTATATTGATTGTTATATTTCTAATTCTATTAATGCATACAAATGAAAATTTAATGGGTATTCTGCCATAACCAATATGATTAGTGAACCCTCGGTAATAGGCTCCTCTGAAGCCAATCATTAATGTTAGAGGGTATTTTATGTAATTTTATGTTAGCAAATATTCTGGGTGGAATTGCAGCAGATAAGTATATTTTAAAGTATTCACATTTAGTGAATGTCTTTTACAAAATTTTCTAAGATTAAAAGAATTAATTTGTTATTTAAATTTATGTAAATTATCACTTCTGTGAAACACCACTTTTGTAATGCTTGTAATCCTCTTGGATAGTCTTTGCTATGATTATTATAGGCAAAAGTATGCTCAGAATACTATTTAGATGTATCTAGCACAGGAATGGGTAAATAGCAGCCCATGGGCACATGTGATCCAGTAAGAGTTTTTTGTGGACTGTCAAGACAGTCAAAAAATCCACCTTGAACCAAGATTTTTTCCCCAGGATTGCCACATCAATACACATGCACTGTGTAGATACGATGTACAGTGCTTTTCCAATTGATCTGGTTAATTTCAATGTTGTCTTTGCAACAGTAATTATATATAAATTTCCAACTGTAGTGAATCCATGAATCCTCTGAAAAAACATAAAATCAATGATGAATGTTGTGTGTTTTATGAAGAATGAACAAACAGATATTTCTTTGGTAATACAGGGAATAAAGCAGTGTGTTTATTGTGTCATGAAATGATAGCTGTATTTAAGGAGTATTATCTAAAACAACGCAGTGAAACAAAATAGTGAATTTGGCTGCAAACTTTCAAAGGAAGACTGCAAAATAAAAGCTGCAGAATGTGTAAAAGGGCTGAAGGGGCAACAAACATTATTAAGCAATCAACACTTCAAAATAGCTCTACAGAAGAAAGTTTCATGGTAGCCTACAACCTTGCTAGTGCAACAAGCCTTTTTTGGATGGTGAGTTTATTAAGCAGTGGATGGTAGAGTGTGCAAGCATATTGTGCCCTGATGTGAGAAGCAAATTTGAAAGCATTTCATTGTCAAGAAGGACTACAGTGCATTGACTCAATTATGATGAACTCACAGAACAGCTTAAGACTGTGAGCAAAGATTTTGTTTGGTTTTTTTTGGCACTGGATGAGAGCACAGATAACAAAGATACTGCACAATTACTCATCTTTATCCATGGAATTAATGAAAATCTCATCATCACAGAGATATTACTTGACCTAGAATCAATGAAAGATAGAACTACTGGTCAGGACTTGCTTGTGTGTGCTGCGAATTGTGTAAAGAAAAGTAGTTGGTCCTGGAACAAAATGGCAAGCATTATAACAGATTGGGCCAGAACTTTCAGTGGAAAAAATGTAGGTATGATTAAGTTTTTAAAAAATGAGTTATAAGCACAAGACACAGATGGTGATATCTTGTCTTTTCATCATAATTTGCATCAGGAGAGCCTTTGTAAAGAAAGTACATGGTAGATCCTATTGTTAGTGTGGTGAACCCAATCAGAGCAAGGGCACTTCACCATCAACAGTTCAAATTTTTTCCTGAGGATGTGGAAGCAGAGTATGAAGATGTAATTTACCACAACAATGTAAGGTGGTTGAGCCTGGGCAAAGTGATAAAAAGAGTCTGGGTGTTGTAGAATAAACTCCTTTTATTTCTGGACACAAAGAAGATATCTTATGATTTTGTGATAAAAATAGGATGTGAAGATATGAGGTGATGTTTGCAGCTGATGTATTTGAGAAATTGAATGAACTGAATGTGACATTGCAGGGGAAGGAGTTGTTTGCACATGAAATGTGGAAGCATGTGAAATCATTCAAAGCAAAACTAAGTCTATTTGCAAGGCAAGCAGATGAAGGCAATTTTTGTTATTTCCGTTTATTAGGAAAACAGAAAGTGCCTGAACATGTTTCTGATAAGATTAGGGGATCATCTGTAGAGTTTTGAGGATGAGGTCACAAAAAGATTTCAGGACTTTTAAGAAAATTGAGCCTAAATTTGATTTGCTCTCTTATCCTATCACTGCTGATATTAACACAGCACCTGAAGAGATGCAGCTTGAACTTATTGACCTGCAGTTAGATCACATTATGAAAGAAATGTTTAATGTTGTGACATTAGTTGACTTTTACAAATCTTTTTGTCTGTATGAAGAAATTTGCTGGGAAAATTGTTCTCTGTATTTGTGAACAAAGTTTTTCTTGTTTGAAGATCAACAAGAGTAAATTTAGATGCTCTTTGATGGACCTTAACTTCCAGGCTGTGATGAGAATCTCAACAAGTAATCTCACTCCTGATTTAAAAAAAAATGTAGAAAAAATGCGATAGGGTACCGTTGTTTTATTAAACTGATTCTAAAATTAAATGTGCTTGCAGCTATAGATGATATGAAATTAGCACAATAAATAAATTGAATAAAACTGACACTATTTTACCTAATTTAAAAGTTAACTAATGAATGCAATCATTTTAAAAGGTACGGCCCTCCGCTAACCTCCACTTCTACAAAGTGCCCCCCCCCCCCACCGAGCCCAAACAATTTCCCACCCCTGATCTAACATATATATATTTTCAAAGGATGGAAAAAGCTTTTTTTATTATATACTTTGTATGTATTATCATTTATTTAATTATATTGTTTTTTGGGGAAAGTTAAATTCTCTTGGAATTAAAAAATATATATTATATAATCTATTTAAAAAAAGATAAGAAAACTAATATTTTATTACATAGGAAATGAGAAAATGAAATATTATGCATATTTTAAGTCCTTTCAAAATTAAATGAAAATAATATATTTTATTAATATTTATAATTCTTACCAAAAAATAATCATCAAACAAAACACTGTCTTTTCCTCTTCATTTTATTTCATTCTTGTTTTTAATTTTGATTTTAAAAAACTAGTTATAAATATTGAAGGCCAATTATAGTCAAATGCAATATTTAATAATATTTTTTTTACTAGTTATTAGTAAATATTTTTACGTAATATAATAATAATAATAATAAATAAGGACAAAGAAAATTATTCATAATATGAAGTAAGAATGCAGCACTTATTATTAGCATTCTGGATCCTATCCAGATGTTACATTCTCCACCAAAGAAAAATCAGGAAGCCACTAAATCCTTAAAAACAATGTGTATCAACAAACATGATATTACGTGTAAATTACTTTCTATTAAATTATTTTTATTAGGCCATTAATCAGATTATCTGTTGATTTTACATCTTTTTTTTTTTTATCTTTATTCTTCTTCTCCATTTTCATATTTTAAAAATATGTTTTTATTTTGTATTGGTTAAATCTTTAATTTTGTTATATATGTTGTTGTTTGTAGTATTTCTATAATGAATTTTTAAGATAATATTCTTTATTCAGTTGACGGTAAGTGGGATTCAGCCAGAACACATGAATGAACTCAGACAATAAGTCCTTTGTATTTATTGTTTGTGAAAATCTTTGCCTTAACTTATATATATATAAACACATATACAGAAGTAGTCAAATAGTCATTTTTATGATTTCTTTAAAGATTTCATCTGTTTTTACAAATTTTGTCAATAAGTATATTCAAATTATTTTGATGTGCTCTGATAAATCAGTCACAAGTTAATAAACTAAAATGTAACAAGATGATAATTGATCACATGATCACCATCTCTTATACTAACTTTACCTTGTTTAATGATAATTGATAGTGAGTGGTTTCAACTTAACTGCATTAACTATGATAATATTAGGAGATGGGTTTAGTAATATTTTAAATGTAATTTACAAACTTAAATTGAAGGTAGAATTTTGTTTTTTGGTTTATAAGTAATGATCAAATGGGATTTTTATTTAATCTGCAGAAGCATGACTCTCAATTATGTAAAAAATATTTCTGTAAAGTGAGTGATTTCTTTTTATTACTTTATAGCATTTTATAAATTTTCATGTTTTTAAAAAGGTGAAGAATTTCAGCCTAGTCAATCATTCATTTATATTTAAATTTTATCTGAAAAGATTCTTATTATTATATTAATATTTATTTTTTCTTTAATAAGATCATTGTCTGGTTTGATATTTTGACGTACCAAATTGCACTTGATATCTGATTTAATATATGTATTAAATTTTAATTTTCCCGTTTTTATGATGTAAATAAATTAAAGTGTGGGGTTTTATCCCTGTAAATTAGCTTCAGGTGTATTTTAGCAGTCATAAAATTTATTATCTAATGAAACTTCTCTTGATTAACGGAATTTGATTTATGATTTTTTTTTTTGTTTAATATATAATAAACCATTCATGAAAATGGAAATTAGATTTTCTTAGCTAAAGAGTGAAATAAAGATGAAAAACTGCTCACACCCTTACTAACTGGCAATTGACAACTCTAATGCGCACTTCCTATTTTTTTTTGCTATACAATGAATTATTTATTAAGAGGTCAGCACAGCTGCCTTACAAGCAGTTGTCCCGGGTTAGCGGGTTCGCTTCCCGGCCGATGCTGTGACACATGGAAAAAAAAAGATTGTTTTATGTATAAACGCTATATACTTTTATGTATAACTTAAATTGCCTATATTTTATTTGTATAACTAATGTATATATAATACTTAGTATCTTTGATATATTTTTGAATATCTATTTTTTTTTTTTTAATTGTGTGATACAAAGATAAAAGATGGGTATTATAAAGCAACTGTATTTTTCTTTGTTTTTTTTTTTTTTTTTAAATTTTAAAAATTTGACCTTTCCCCTCACTTTTTAAAATTAGTGTGATTATTTTAGTACCGGAATACTATTTATTATTGAACTGCGTGAATAAAGGTGTTTCTGTTATAAGCAAAATGTTTATGTGTGTATATATATATATACTTCTTGCTTAATTTTGTTTAGTCGTATGTATGATATAAAATGAATTAAATGGAGATAAATTAACCTTTGAAAGTCGCGATCATTCACATGCTTATTTGATTTTATTTTGTAAATATGCAGACAAATTAGTCTCCGTAGTTAAATTCATTGGTGCTGAATATTAAGTTCGTTGCATAATGGGATGAACGAGTGTTTTAATGAAATTAGACATAAAAGCAAATGCAGTTTGTCTTTTTGCTTCATTGTTATCTTATTAATGAAAACTGAATGCTAATAGTTAAGTTAGGCGATGCAAGAAATTAAATTGATGGAATTTATATTGAAAGAATGACCAGTGTCCAAGAAAATAATATATGATACTGGAATTAAAAAGATGTTATTCAGATTAATTTATCTAGGCAAAAACTAAATTTGACTGATAATTTTAATCTAAAATCAGCGATTACATTATCAATTTGTGTACATATAGTCACACATACTCAATGTTGAGGTTGTTAAAACAATTTTTTATATTAAGGATTCTGTCTGTATAAAATTACTACAATAATACTATCCAAATAAGGGAACATTTAAAAATTTAGTGCATATCAAAGTGTCTGATTATAGTTGTTGATCCTGGATTATAAATATATAAATAAGTTTATTAATTTTCTCACAGGTAAATGTATATACATACATAAACATTTCTTCAGTGATTAAAGCATTGGATCATCTAGGTGTAGACCCAGGATATTGCCATATTCTGAAGAATATGTATAAAAATGTAACTGCAACAACTGGATTACATAATGATACTAAAAAGATTAACATTGAGATGGGTGAATTACAGGTGATTTCATATTTCCAAACTTTTTACAGCCATTTTGCAAGAAATATTTTGTAAATTAAAATGGAAATCTAAGGAAGAAAAATAAATGGAGATTATTTTAAGTCATCTAGATTTTTATAATGATGTAATTGGTTTTGCAAACAATGTTGTAGAACTTCAGGAAATGTTACAAGAGGTTATCAGATTAAAGTAAGAAATTAGGATTAAAGGTAAATGTTAAAAAGATTAAAGTAATGTTCAATGGATTTTCTCAAAAAAAAAAAAGACAGTAAAGATTGATAATGATGAGTTAGAAGATAACAACTACAAATATCTTGATCAGATTATTACCACAGATGGAAACATAATGGATGGAATTAATCATAGAATTAAATTTAATTGGAGTACTTTTGGTAGAAATAATTTAATATTAAAAGGAAATATGTCTACTTGTTGAAAAGAAAGGTTTTCTTTAAAAAAATGTGTTACTAGTCTTTACTTACAGATCTGAGACTTGGATAATTAATAAAAAAGCAATATAGAGACTTTAGACCATTCAAAGAAGTATGGAGAGATGCGTGATAAAAATAACAAGAAAAGATTAAAAGCAAAATACATCGATGAGAGAACAAATAAGTATTACTGATATTGAAAGAATTTAGAAACTGGAGTTGGTCTGGACATATTTGTAGAAGAGATGGTAATAGGTGAACAGTTGAAATCTTAAATTGGATTCCAAAAAATGTAAGATGGATGGATGAAATAAGAAAGTGTTCAGGGGTGATTTGAAGAAGAGATGCTAGAGATCAGAGAAGAATGATTGAACTTGAAGAGACCATCCTGCAGTGGATTAATAATGGTTGAAACTGATAATTATAATAAAAGGACTGGACAAATTATCATGGATGATATTACTAGGAAATCTGTAGTAGAGTAATGAGATTTTGTGAATAATATAATAATTTAAAAGACAAATATTATTTAGATAAAGACATTATAATTGCTATTATTATTTTTATAAAACATCCTAAATCTATAGCCATACATTGCATACAAATATTTTTTTTGATTAATAGACTACATATTTTTTAAATATATTTTTGCCTTATGTTTATATATTTTGCTACAATAGAATATGTTAGATTAGATAGGAAATAGTATTAATAATATATATTTTAAGTAAATAGAAGGGTTAGATTGATATAATGTCTACATGGGTATGACTACAATATCAAATTCACCAAGGCTTTTGACCATTTCATTGATGGTTTTTTAATAAAATGGATGATTGAAACTGGTTATGATTATTGTATCATTTTATTTTATCCCTTAAATAAGAAATGTTACAGTAATACAATATTTAAACACTTGTGTGCATATATGACTATTTCTATATAAGTTGTAAGAGTAGCTTACAATCCTATCAAAACCAGCCTTTATTTATTCACACCACCAGGTCAAACTCAGTTAAAACTTAAGCTTAAATAATATGTGGGTGAATATGCACTATCATTCGTTTTTGTGAACACACACCCACACACACATATATATAATGTTTTCACAGTTGTATGATATAGATAAATTATTATTTTTGGGAATAAACTGTGTATTATTTTGCATTACAATCCAATATTTCATTGGACTAGCATCCGCCATTGTCAAGGTTAACTTTTAACCTTGACAATGATGGATGCTAGTCCATCGAAATATCGGATTGTAATGCAAAATAATACACAGTTTATTTCCAAAAATAATAATTTATATATATGTGTGTGTGTGATTAATGCTTGCTTTATTAAATACTAAATTAAATGAATGTCACAATGAACTAATTTCCCTTGTTTAATGAGAAATAAAAAAAAACAGTTAAAGAAATTCTTCCTATATATATATAGACCAACAATAAATTATTTATAAATGTGTTATGTGTCATGAATAAAAACTTAGACTTAGTAGACATAGTGATGATCTAATGTTAAGCCAATCACTAGGTAAAAGTAGAATTCTGTTATGTAATTTTATTTCTAACTGCAATCAGTGTAATGCACACAACAATAGACAGCTACAGCCATAGAAAAGGAAATGCTAGTATACTAAACACTGGAAACTAAGCAGGGTATAAAAGCAAACCCAGTTCACTTCCATCGTCTTTTGTTATTTTTCAAATGATACAAGAACTGTACAAAGCCAACTTTTAAAGATTGAATGTCCGAATCCAATAGAAAATGGATGACTTGTTAGAACATTCCAAATTATCTGTATAATCTTTGTAGCAAAATTATAAGAAGTTACAACTGACATTTAAACAGAGAAAAGTTTGATAAATTTGTAAGGTTTGACAAAAGAACTGAATAAATTTTAAATTGAAATTTAAAAATAAAAACTGCACTATTATTCGAACACAGAGAAAAAAGAAGTAAAACATTGCCAGCATATATATAAATGATGAAGTAATTTTTTTCTTATATATACCATTAAATGCCAAATAGTAAATCAAGACAAAGTAAATATTATGAATTGCTGTGCAATGTATTTTGGCTAAATTAATATTGCCATAGGGCTGGATTGCTACAGTCCTACCATAGGAGTGTGATGATTGATCTATTTGCCTATATAATGCCTAAAGAAACATCAAATGTTCTACAATAATTGTCTAGATAGATCCAAAAGGAAAGAAACTACAGAGAATGGAAACACCATTTCAAGCACATTGATGAGGAATTCTAGCAGGTGATGAATGACTTACTGAGAAAGGGATAATCCAAAGAAAGATAGACTGTATCCATAAAAGACATTATTGCCAAACTCATAGACATTAACCAAGATGAATTGATGAATGTTTTGATTTATTATATATATATATATTATAACGATCGAAATGAAAGTGAAGATCGAATCTAACCACAAAAACAATATCTGCAACTACCAGGGCGCCATCTAGGCATTTGAGCCTAGAAAAATTTATAAAGTAGGCAGATACATGCTGTTAAGATTCCACTTTATTTAAATATTCCGATTGTTAGCCCAAGTCACTAGCTCAGCGGAGACGCAGAGATAAAAATCTATATCTTAATTTATATCTTAAATATCAATAAATAAAAGCCACTGCCAGAAATTAACACATAAAAATATTTATTTACGCACATATAAAATAACATTTAAATTTTGAGGAATAAGTTTAACATTTTAGATTTTTATATTAACTTTTAATTTTACATTTAACTAAGTTTCAATGAGTTTAATATTTTATTTAGATAGTCAAGTATGAATAGACTATATAGACATGCATTTGAAAAGAAAATATTCTTCCCTGATTTAACCTTAGGCAACAAATTTTGCAACCAAACTGGCGCCAATCCATCTGATACATTCATGTATTCAATGTAGCATGATACGACAACACAAAACACTATACTGTCAGGAAACGTACATCTGAACAATAAGTAGAAATAGAGAAGACATTGACTCTCCACCAACAGGAATGTGACATCTGTTGGCAAGTAGAACAATAAACAAAAAACTCCATAGGAATTGACTGCAGTCTTCTGCCGACTTACAAACCCATCCATAGGCAAACAGAGGGTGTGTGGCGTATATCTATAATCCTGCCCATAGCGGACCTCATACTACATCTACTAATTACACAAATATATCCAATCCATTGAACCAATTCAACTACGAAATGAATAACCTAAGATTACCCTCCCTTAATATAACTTTACAAAACTATATAGCCATTCACGCCCGACTTAAATTTAACATTTAAATACATTCGCACAAATGCATTTTATAAAATTTGTTTTAAAATGTTGAGTACAGATCAGCTGCACAGATTCCACGGTCAAAAACATTCCAAATTAAACACAACCGATCAAAATACAAAGTCATCGATAAACGTCACTTGCATAGGGAATATACAAATCCCATTAGCATTCATCGTAAGATGCTTGCAGTGATATTGTTGACATATATTCTAATCGAATGTGAAAACCACAACATTATCAACCGCTAACGAATCTATGCAATGTCTATACCCAACCTAAATTTCATCATTTAAAATTTAAACAATAAACAATTTATACAATAAGAAAGAAAAAAAATGGAAATGATTTTTATCAATCGGAAAACATATAAAATTAAACATTATTAATTTGATTTAAAAACTTACAAAAGTCATATAAGAGTCCATTTTAACATTTAAGTTGGTTTGTTTATTAATTTGTAAAACTTGACGAAAGTTCTTAATTGATTTCCATAATTGTTGATTTCATATAGCTCATGGTAGAAGAGTCCATGTTCCTGTTGGCAATTCCCACGGAGACTTTCCTGGAAGACCGGTCTGATATTTTGGAGGTAGCATTAGCTGGTTCTGTTCTGGTATCACAGTCTTTGCATTTTTAAAATAAATGAGTGAGGACGGCAAGTGCGTCTTGTCGCTCGACTCACCAAATCAAGTTGGAAAAACTCACTGGAACTCAATATATTTTCTTTATATAGTCCTCCTATGGATTCCATGAACAAAAATGTCACTGTTCTGTTTTTTCGTTATGGTCCGGGCCTTTATTTGCTTCCACTGGTCAAGCTAAAATCTCTTTCTTCTCTTATCTAACTTTTCATCTGACTTTTTAATTACACAGCTTTTAGATAATTAATAAACAATCATTTCCATTTACAGATTACAGGAATTAATTAATACCTGTTTTTATTTTAACTTACGTTATTTTTTTATTAAAATATTTTTATATTTCAATCTTGTATTTTTTTATTAAAAAAATACATTCAAATACTTTTTTTTTGTTTATGAAAAAAATATTTTTAAAGTTTAGCATCTGTGCGAATATATATATATGTTTAACAAACATTTTAATTTTAGCGTTTAGTTTTTTTCTTTTATTTGCGAACTTTTAAGTTTTTATTTTAAATTAATGTAACGACATATTTATATATCGTTACAATATATATATATACATTTGTTTGTAAAAATTCTAGTTTTATTTTATCTCCATACTTGGTAGTTTGTGTGTGTTAAATAAAGTTTAGGTCAGCTTTCCCTTCATAATGACTTGATATTTGATCATCATCACTGATATGGAATGAGGTAAGATTTTTTGATACTATTCCATATTAAACACATGCACTACTACAGGACAGAGATTGTGTTTTTTTTATTTTATTGGTAACTAATAATTATTTACCTTTATTTTTTTGGTATCAATTACTAATTTTCTAGTGTGGGTGCTCTTTTATGTCAACTGTAGGGAATTGTACATAGAGAGGGGGTCCCCAAAGAAGATGGAATATTAGTAACTGGAATTGGACGACATGGCTGTTATGGATATACTTGTATAATGTTATAAATTAGTCAGTCAGCTTTGCAGTCAATTTAATAAAATATTTTTTTATTTTGCTTTGCAAATAATTAATTCCTTGTTATGTACTTCTACTATGAGAAGGGTTGGAATAGTGAAAACATTTAATTGATGATATGATAGAAATACATTCTTGACATGTACAATTATATTATTTTATCATGTTTAAAAGTTGTGGATTTTTATTTGTTATTCAATAAACATTGTTAACTTGTTTTTCATTAAAATGGTCTCTAGTTTATCAAAATCATTTATACATTCACTCATCAAATTATAACCAGATATGTACCCCCCCCCACATTTTATTCTTATATGATAATATAGTAATATGTTTGGATGAATCTCTAAATCAATTGAAACCTGTATAGAGGTATGGTAGTTAATCTAGTGTAAATTCATCCCTGAAGAGAGTTGAAGGTATATTTCTTCCTGAGTTTGAATACTGAGGCATAATGGAATCCAGAAGAGGGGTGAGGTATGGATGAACTAGCCCAAATTGTATCTAAATTTAATGTGTAAACTTAGTGCTAGCTCATTGGAGGTTGATAGGATCATAGGTTAGATACTTCATTGCAACAGTCACTGCACCCTACCCGAAGACCCTAGGTCCTACCATAGTGAGATGCACCCCCCATTTTCTGGTGGACCATTACAATATTTAAATTAAGTAAAGATTTTTATGCATTACAGAATAAACTAAATTATAATTTAACACTATCTTATGGTGAGGAAGTGAAAATGTTCAGGGAGGCTATCTCTTCATTATATAATAAAAAATAAAAAGTATATATTTTATAAAGAATGAAATTAAATAATTATTGAGATATAGGAAAGCCAGATAAATCAGTAGTAATTAGCATGATGTGTTTTGATACATAGATTTTATAAAACTCCTATTATCAACATGATTGTATTTGTAAGGTTCAAGTCAGAAATGAATATTTTTAAATACAAAATATACAATATTGTTAATTTATATTATTAGTTTTTTTATTGTCATTTTTCAGTCAAAAAAAAAAGTTTGATTAAATGAAATCAATTTTATTTAAGATGAAAAAACAAAGTTAGATAAAATATTTAAATCCCATTTTAAAAAGGATAATCTTATTCAGATTAAAAAAAAAACTAAGCTAATCTATAAATTTCAGATTAGCAAAAAGTACAAATTGTGTTTTTAATCACTTTTTTCTCTCTATTTTTCCAGTTTTACAAGGCTTACTAAATTTAAAGAGGTAGTTTTACTCCAGAGATATACTTAATAAAAAACTTTAGTCTACATATCTACTAAACCAATAACATTATTATTAATATATTTCAACATTTAGTGCCAGATAATAAATTGAAGATCTTACCAATTAACTGGAATCCAGAATTGAGAAGAATTAGTAATTTTTATTATGTTCTTGTAGCTGATATGGAATTAATCAACACTATATTTAGTGCATTTAATACAGATTGCTAAGTGCAAAATCAGATTTGGGTTGTAGTTGACTTGTTGACATGCAATCTTTGGAGTTGTACTGAATATCAGAATGAAAGCTCTTTGTGAGAAGCCTGAAAGAATGCCTACAATGAGTTGGAACCTAACAATTCTTGAATCCAGTAATATAAACCCCAAAAGGGCTTATATTGGGATGGGGGATGGTCAAAACCAGATTATATGTCTATTACCAAAAATGTCAAGATTTTCCCCCACGTGTTCTCAATAGTGCAAAAAGGCAATATAATTATAACAGCTATATTAATAATAATTATGTCTATTCAAAACATAATCATATCTAAAAGGAAATAATTTTAGCTAATTTCATTAAATATGGTAATAATTTTGTATTATTATTAATAATAATGTTTTTAGTATTTAAAAATTAAGAAGTTACATTTAATTAATGCAGCTTTTATACATACTTGTAAATATTTGTGTATATGATATTGTATTATTTAATTTTGAGAAATAATTTAGTGTATTATTATTAATATCATTATCAAATAAAAGGTATTAAACATATATTTTGCAACTATGTAGTTTTAGTTATATATTTTTGTTCTAAGTTAATATTCTAGTTCACTATTTTATGAGATAGGGAGTGCAGATGTATGCGTGAATATAGCTGTTTGAAGTCCCTATATGCAATTCCAACATAATAAGCCATGATACTATGGTATTAATATATTTTATTAATAATTTGTTAATATATTTTTATATTGCTATTTAAATTTTTAATTTAATGATATTTTTACATTTTTACGCTAAATACTGTTCCATTTCTAGAGAGATAGATTGATATTAAGTATATATGTGCACCATCACTTATATAGTCCCAATTCTTTATATTTTACTAGTTAACGTAGCTATGATGATAAAACAAGGTTTAGAATTTTAGAAAGACTTTTCAAAAAAACTGGAATATAGCATCCATTAGGACAGCTCTTGGCTGAGCTTAAAAATCAAAATTGACTCTAGAGAAAACATTTTCGGACTATTACTTTTTAATCTCTCAAAGTGATTAATAGTTTAAGCATTATTCCAATTAGTAAATAAAACATAAAAGTGGGGTCTGCATTTGTAGGATTGTATAAATTCTTTTTACAGCTGTATATTGTAATATTACCTTTTATATATATGTGTGTACATGCGTGCATGTGTGTTAAATAACATTTTAATATGTTATAATTTTAAAAGGTGATAAAAATATTCTAGCACTGAATATTCCATGACCTTGACAACTAAGTGATATATATTATATAATATTTTTATTTTAAAATGTGAGAACCTTATTGCATATGAAACAGATATTACTGTCCTTCTATCTGTTTCACCTTTATGTCTCCATAGACACATCTATGACGGTTTTGAACACTTTAGTACAAGGGTATATGTATCCACTCAGTGTTATATGCCTTTACACAGCTGTATATATATATACACAGTTGTATATATATACACAGCGATATATTCATTTATGCAGTTATATATGTGGTCACAGTTTTATATGTATTCAAACAATTATATGTTTATTGTCACACATACAAGCACCTGTAAATGATAATGATATTAATTTTTGTATGGATATATTGCAGCATTTATATAAATAATATATTGTATAAGGATTATTTTGTATAGAAAATGTGGCTAAATATTCTTTAACAAGTTTGGTTTAAGTAAATTATAAATCACATGCGAAATTCACAGATTGGTAATAAGATTTTTATTTAGAATAATTCGCAGGTGGGATCAGATAGTCCTTAGGTTATTGACATTGTTTTAGACCTCATTCATTACGATTGTAGTGAATTTCTTTTCCAGATCAAACCAGTAAAAAATTGGCAACAAGATAAAAAAAAGAGAGATTAGAATCAAAAAAGACGATTGCTGTAAAACTTAGAAGTTTGAATTGTGTTTTAAAACAGATAGTCACTGGCTTTTGATCTAGGGAATATAGATATCGCAGATTTTTATTTAGAATAAATTGCAGGTGGGATCAGATAGTCCTTGGGTTATTGACATTGTTTTAGATTCATTCATTACGATTGTAATGAATTTCTTTTCCCAGATCAAACCAGTAAAAGTTTGGGCAAGAAGATAAAAAAAAGATAAGAATCAAAAGAGACCTAAGGCTAAAACTTAGAAGTCTGAATTGTAGTTTTAAAATAGATGGTCGCTGGCTTTTGATCTAGGGAATATAAATATTGCAGATTTTTTTTTTGAAATTGACTCTCTTTAGCTTTTTTTTTCTGAAAATTGTTGTGGAGACCAGAATCCAAAAATGATCGAGTAGAATAATATATTTACTGGCTCGGAAGCCAGATGGACTCTCAATTCCTCTAAACATTCCTTTGAATAGACTTTCCAGCAACCTGCATGGAGAATATGAAGAAATTTAACCTATCTGAAAGGCCACTGAAGATTATGACGCTGTCAGACGCCCTATTCCAACCACTATCATTGATATACGCTTCAAGTCCACTCAAGGAGGCAGAGAGAGATGGTAATCATTTTTAAAAAGAAGCTGCGGTATGAACTTTAATCTATAAATTCTTAAAACACTTTAAAAAGAACGTTCTATCTAAATTATAAAAACTCTTTCAATTTTACCCTCTTATAAAACGAAACTATCAGTCTGTGTAACTTTATCTATAATGTAAAAGAAAAAAAGCTCACTTACTTAATTTTATAAACTGCTGAAATCTTTTATGAATTAAAAGATTTCATTTTTTTTTTTACTCATTAAATGTCCGAAATTTATTCTCTTCAATTCTTACAAGCTAACGGTCTTGCCTAATTTCAGTAATTTTAATATTTTGTTTAAATGCATTTTGTTATGTTAATGTGATAATATGCTCAGATTTCGAAACAATGAAACCAAGTAAGTAATTTATAAAGGAGATAATTGTAATCTTCGCTTAGACATTTTAAAAGCCTTGTTTATTTTATTAATTCATTGTTTCGAAATTATAATATTGGTAATAAACGAATGCGCTAACCACTCGTTGTTATCATAGTTATATATATATATATTGTAAAATCGTATTTTTTTAAGATTTGCTTAACCGATCTTATATTATAACCTTTGATATTTATTAGTTGGAAGGGGATATATATATATTGTCTAGAGATGATAAAGTATATTTGCTAATGTTTGTATTAAGTCCCATCGAATATACTTTCCCTCCTTAATTAAGAATATTTATATGCAGATTCAGGATCTTAACTAGATTATTTTTATGTAGTTTAAGCCCATTTTATTAGCATACTTATAATGCTAATTTTAAGAACTGTTTTGAATTAGCTTGACAGATAAAAGCTATCTGTTTTAGGCGCAATTAATTATATGCATACTTATTGCTTTTTATATATATATTGCGTGCATTGCGGGTGTGTTTTTATATAGTACACTTATATGTGTTACGTTTTGCTGCCTCTGACAAGGGTTCACGGTAACAAACCGCCCCTTTATTTAGTTCGGGTTATGGCTATCTTCATTAGAACTGGGGGCGTGAGGACCCAGATTATTTTTCCATAAAGCCAATCCGACTTCCTGAACTTTATGTTCATATATCAATAGCAGCAAACCGTCGGTCTCAGAGCAAACCGAGCATTTGATGCTGAAACTCTTGAAGAATCACACACTCGCACTGCAAGTTTATTTCTTTAATATTTTATATAGCGCCATAGCGCATATATGTGGACCTAATGGTAACCAGTTCTTTTTCCCATATTAATTAATCATTCAGCTTTAGACTGGAGTTTGAATCTGGTTATCAGTTTGAATCTGCATGATACTGAGTTTATTTAGTTGCTCAGTTAATTAGTATATATAACAGCCATTAAACTTGGCTGTACTCATCATCATCTCTACTAAAGTATCAACTTCTAACTTAAGCAAGTCAAGTTCACAAAATGAGCATATTAAATAATTAGGCATGACTTCTATAACTCACACACACATGTATTGTAATATGTTTAAAAGGGAACAGATGTACTTGATGACAGTCCCAAATATTGTAACATGCTTGCCTGTATTGAATACCTTGTGAAGATTATACAATCCCTGCCATTATGATATTTTGTGTTAGATCATTTGTTATTGTTTTAATAAATCTTTTTTAAATATAAACTGTTGTATATCTTTCTTGCTCAGACTCTAGATCAAACCAAACCACAGTATCTTATCCAATCCATAGTATTTTATCCAATCCACAGTATATTATTAAATGTCACAGTTCATTACTCCAATTTCTTAATGAGTTTATATGCTATATGTGTATGTCTAGTATATAAGATTAATAGTGTGTCAAGTGTTATATATATCACTTATTTAGTTAGGTTAGTAATGACCTTAAGTCTCGTGTTTCTCCCTGTTTTATGTCGGCACGCGGTTAAATGAGAACTGAGTGTAGCCCCAGGAATGTCACTCATAAGGTGTTAAATTTGGAGTACTGGCAGATGAGTTGGAGTTTGGTCGGATTAGAGGTCTCAACCACCTCACTACGGTCAGCTTTGGTATATTTTGCTTGGGCTCTGAATTTTGTTGCATGAGTGTACAAATCTGACTGTTACATAGGTTTTTTTTTCCTCGATTATGGACGCCCTTCCGTGGGGCCTAGTTAATTTTCACGACCCTGAAAGATAGATATATGAGTACAAATTTTTGTTTTTCCTGATTATGTAAATTTTTTTTTTTTCACTGATTATGGATGCTTAAGTCAGTGGGCTTCTTCAATTGATGTTCATGTCCCTGAACTGAGTATAGACCCTGAACATGGTCTTGAACCAGGTATAGGCCCTGAATTGAATATATGTTTTTTTTTTATGAATATGCATTTATATTATATTTTCTCTCCAAATATGAATGCCATGCATGGACAAACTTAGTTACACACCCTAAACTGAGTGTGTGGGTGTTGATATATATAATAAAAGATTTTTTTTTCATGAAATATTTTTTTTAACAACATTTGCATATGTATATTTTTTCTCTTGAGTATGAACAACCAGTTAGTTAATTCACATGCCCTGAACTGATAAAAGCATTGAACTGAATACAGGTCCTGAACTGAATACAGGCTCTGAATTGATATATGTTGAAAAATATATGTAAATTTTTTTTTTTTTTAATTATGGTATTGCAATGGGAGGAGTATTCTTGACTATATACACATGAGCCATATATATATAAATTTTATAATTTTTTTGTTGTCTATTTACTGAGACTGTTTAATTTAAGTAAAGAATTTTAAAAGTGTCTCTGGCTCAGATATGGCATGAATGTATGCAGGATATGTCAACCAGATATTGGGTGTGTTGCATACATATTGGAAATTGGAATCTTAGGTTATATATGTGGTGTTTTTTCTTGCTCACTGGTGACTGGCGCCCGGGGGTGATTTGAATAGGTTGATAGTCATCCTCATATAAATTTTGTCATCAGGGGTAGAGAAAAGGGTTTGCATAAAGGGGCTCTATTGCTTTAAACTTGTTATAAAAATTTGGATTGGTTTGGAGAACGAGCAAGGAAATGAAAAGAGGCAAGGTCAAAGTAGATTAAAAAAAATGGAGATATATACATGTACTTCAGATCAAACTGGCATAGAAAGCAAAATTTTCCATAATAAATTTTTTTTTAAAGTCTTTTCTTAGGAATGATCGGCTTCAGTGAAGGAAGAAAGGAGGTGCAATTGGTAATATAATTTTTTTTTAAAATTTTTTTTTTACATAAATGCTTTTACTATGTACTTTTAAATTTTTTTTTTATAAAATACTTGAGTATGTTATATGTAAATAAGACTTGGACTTGATAGAGGCAGTGGTTATTGAGATCAGTAGTAAGGATAGGTTAATAAAGGAATGCAGTGGTCTGAAAGTTAGGAATTAGAGAGTGACAGAGCCATTTTGGGGGGAGAGTCAGTAAATAACCATTGACAAAAAAATATTAATAATTTGTGTTATCGTTATTGGTGAAGTCAAAGCTGAACAATTATGGACAGCAGTACAGAGGGGAAACAATAGGAGGAGCAAGTGGGGAAGAAGAATTGGAAGGAGTCAATGTAGACTTAGACATGGGAAAGGGGCCCTCAGAAAGTCTAATGATCCCAGGGGAACCAAGCGAAATGTTTAGTGTAGCCAAGGCAGAAAAGGAAAGGTACAGGGGGATTACCTTGCGATCTGGAAAAGAGATGGTTGGAGGTGAAAGTAGCACGGAAGAGGAAGGGGAAGTGAGTGCCAGCCAGTCCGATGAAAGAAGGGGCTTGGAAGAGTCAGCAGTCATGGGAGAACCCGCTCAAAAGGAAATACTCAAGCTAAAAACTGAGAAAGGCATGGAGGGAAGCCAAAATATATCACCAACCTACTGGCTACAGATGAAAATGATGATGGAGACAGTCCAACAGGAATGGGGTTTTAAAATGGGGGAGAAACTGGATGCCCATAAAATGGAGATAAGGGAAGATTTGCAAGCCCATAAAATGGAGATTGGGAAAGGTTTGCAAGCCCATAAAATGGAGATTGGGTAAGGTTTGCAAACCCTCGGCAGAAAAATGGAGGAAAATAATCAAAATATAGAGAAGTTACAGAAGGAGTTGGGGAAATTGGGGGTAAACTGCCAGCAGGAGCATGAGGAGATACAAAATAAGTTCACGGTGCTCCTGAACGAACAGAAAGAAGATACTGGTAGAACTATACAGGTACTCAGAGAAAAAGTTGAACATATCCAGGATAAGGTTGAGCATCAGCGAACATATGTAGATGGGGTGGTTGGCAAAATTGAAGGGCATGTGGCCAGTAAATGGAAAGAACAGGATAGGGTGGTACAAAGGCTACAAGAAGAGCGAGGAGAGATCCAAGATAAGATTTCTGAATTGACGCAGAATGTAGCACAGAACAATGATGGGGCCATACAAGAAAGGAGCAAGATGAGCAATGCTCTCCAGGAGCTGAAGAAAGAAATTGAAGAGGTGAAGGGTGGGAAACTAGAGATGTCAGAGGCCATACAAAACCCTATTAGGATCGACTTTGAGCTTAAGCCCACAACTGCCAAGGGGGAAATTGACCTAACTGGGCATTTGATCCACCCTAAGGAAACTGTAGGAAATATTTCCAGCATTAAGGAGATGAAAGGTAGTGTGCAGAGTCCCCATGTGACCAATAACGAGCAAACTACCATGTTTTGTAAGAGCTATCAGAACTCAGGAGATTTAGGGGGGCCAAGCCTTGGGAGACCACCGGAGGTGACACCAGGGGTTCAAACATACCTTTCTAAATTTATACAAGTAAAGAGCTTCAAGGGAGAGGCTGGAGAAAACCTGAGGACCCATATTGAAAGCCTGGGTGAGTTGTTCCGCTTTCAGGCAGTCCCAGTGGCAGACCAAGTAACCCTTGCTATCCACTACCTACAGGGGTATGCCAGATCATGGTGGGACTGTTGTGTGGAACGACCACACACCTTCGAGCAGTACTCAGCTGCTCTATTAAAAACATTCTGGAGTGAGGAAAGCCAGGATGGAATTTACCATTCTATCCTTAGGGAGTCATATGGATCAGTGGTCAAGGAGACTCATACACAGTTTTTCTTGAGGCAGGTGGCCAGACTTTGATCGTTGATGGCATTTCCCTTTACAGATACCCAGATGATCCGGGTCATTCAGCAAAACATGCCAATGAGGGTGCAACAGCTCATGATGGGGTGTAGGATACGGGCCATAGAAGAGATGGCAGGGTTCCTGACAACCATCGATTTCACCCCTGTACCCAAGGAACCACCAGAAAAGATGTGCAAAATAGAATCCCCTAGATGCCAGTCCATGATGATCTCTGGCCAACGACCCCAAAGATTTCACATACCAAAACACCAAAATCAAATGAGGGTAAATGGACCATATAGAGATAGGCTGTTGGGAAACTACAGAGGAACCCATTAGATTGTTCCTCCGAAAAGCTATTAAAAAAACACACCAACCCAGTATCTGCCATCGTGGAGGTTGAAGATCCAAAACCTGGGGTCCAGATTGGACCATGCCCAACTGTTGGCATTGAGGTGTGTAAGAAGAGAGTATCTGCATTAGTGGACATGGGTAGCCAAATGTCCTTGATCTCAAAGAAATGGTGGACTTGGCTGGAGGTTCAAGCACCTACAGTCCCAAAGTTGCCCATCAGGGCTTTTCAGTTGACGATGGCCAATGGAAAAAAAACCAAAACAGAAGGGTACCAGGTGTGGTTGGACCTGAAGTGGGGACAGACTATGATTGGCCACCCATTTCTAGTGATGGATGGGTTGCTACAGGAGGTGGTAATTGGTGCGGATTTTCTGAGCCAACATAGATGCACACTCAGCTATGAGGGTAATATGGTGACCCTGTATCAGGAGAGCATTGGTATTGAAGGCTTGTCCAGCCAGGTTGGGGGCAGAGTTCAATATATGAGTTTAGACATAGATGACACTTTGATCACAACGAAAATCGCCGAGACCTCTCTTATTCAACCAGAGGAATGAATGGGGCTGAGGATGGTCTTGAAGGATAACCAGAGAGCATTTTCCAATGCCCCAGGAACAATCCAGGGGTATAATCATAGGATTAGGGTCAAGGAAGAGACATATTTTCAGACCTGCACTTACCCAATCCCATTTCAATATCAGGCAGCAGTTGATGCTCAAATACAACAAATGGTAGACTGGGGGGTTATTGAAAAAAGTCCATCACCATACAATAACCCATTGGTTGTAGTAAAAAAAAAGATGGGTCAGTCAGGATCTGCCTGGATGCGAGGCAATTAAACAGGATCACTATCCCTGAGAGGGATGCACCACCACGAATTCAGGAGATTTTTATGCGGTTTCCGGGAAGAGTTTTTTTTCCACATTAGACCTCACCTCCAGCTACTGGCAGATGGTGCTAGATCCTCGAGACTGTAAATATACAGCATTTAGGTATGGTGGTCACACACATGTTTTCAGAAGGGTTCCACTTGGTCTGATCAACAGTGGTGCTGGTCTGATGAGGTGCCTTGATCAGACTCTTTCAGACCATGTAAAAGGGTATAGTGTGTGTTACATGGATGATGTTGTTATTGCTTCCAGAGATCTGGAGGAGCACCTGTGCCACTTGTGGGGTTTTTTTCAAGAGTGCATACAGAGGAATGTGACAGTCAACCTAAAAAAAGTTGTTTTGCTTGGCGGGAAATATCATTTTTGGGGCATGTTGTCAATGGAGAAGGGTTCTGACACACCCAGATAAAATAGAGGCAATTGAGAAATTTCCTGCACCGACCACTCGCAAACAGTTGCGGTCATTTCTGGGGTTGTGCAATTACTACCACCGATTCTACCCAGCCTTTGCCCAGGATACACCCACCTTAGTGGATTTGATACGGAAAGATGCAAAGTGGGAGTAGACTGCGAGGCAGGAGTGTGAGTTCTGTCAGATAAAGAAAACATTCCTTCAGACAGTCATGTTGTACCACCCAGACTTGGCTGCACCTTTTTATCTGCAGACGGACAGCAGCCACCTTGGCCTGGGAGTAGTGTTATTTCAAATAAATCGGGCACAACAGCAACGGGTTTTATATTTTAGTAGTCGTGCCTTGAAGGGACCTGAACAAAATTATACCGTCACTGAGAGGGAGGCATTAGCTATTGTCTGGGGCTGTGAAAAGTTTAAGCAGTTTCTGATTGGTTCCCAGGTTATTATTGTGACTGATCATCGTTGTCTGGAATTCTTAAACAGGAGCTACCTGACAAATGACCGTCTCATTCGGTGGAGCCTGGCCTTGCAAAGATTCGATTATCAGGTCATTTATTGTCCTGGCCCGGAGAACGTAGTGGCTGATATACTTAGTAGGCATCCGGTGGCTATTAAACCTGACAACCCCCCATTAGGCGCAGAACCTCAGGGTGTCATCATGAATGTTGTGAGTGACCCTATAGAAATCCAGTTGAAAATCTCCCTTACTGGCAAGAAAAGCACCCAGAGTACAAAAAAATAATGGATCGACTGAGAGACCAAGAAACACCTTTAAAAAAAGGGACCAGGACATTACAAGAAAGTTCCGAATAAGCAATGGTATCTTGCAGATGAGAAGGATGTGCCCTCAAACAGATGACTCTTGGAAAATATTAGTGCCCCCAGACCTCAGGTTCCAGTTGGTTCAGTACATACATAAGCTAGTAGGCCATTATGGATTGCGGAAGACCGAAGAAGCAGTCAGATGCCAATTTCATTGGCCAAATGTATATGCAGGGGTCCTGAGGGCTATCCAGGGGTGTGAAATTTGTGCTAGGGATAAGCCTCCCAACAGATCATATGTGGGCCGATCTCACCGATAGTGCCCTCAGGGCCAAAGGAGCTCCTGGCAATAGACCACTATGGACCATTACCACCTTATAAGAGGTTCCGATATTTACTGGTAACCTATGATGTGTTCTCGAAGTATGTCAGGGCATATCCAGTATTGAGAGCAGATACAAGGTGTGCCATTCGGGTTTTGGAGAGAATGCAATTTCCAACTGTGGGAAAGCCAGAAACTATATTGTCAGACCACGGATTGGCATTCACATCCAGAGAATGAAAGGCCTGGGTGAAGAGGCAAGACATTAAACATGTACTCACATCAATAAGGAACCCCCAGTCAAACCCCTATGAAAGGGTAATGAGGGAGATCGGAAGACTATATCGGACACATGTGGGCTCAAACCATAGAGGATGGGTGAACCAAACTGGGGTGATCCTCAGTCATATAAATAATACTCGGAATGAATCTACCGGGTTTCCTCCATCATGACTCCACTATGGCAAACCCTGCCATCCCATGATTGGCGTGCCACTTCCAGCTGGAAATTCAATCATAGACCCCGAGAAAGACAGGTCAAGGGCAAAGGCTAACTTGGACCATGTGGCCGACAGGAGGAAGAAAATGAAGGGAGACCGCCATATCTTCCAAGTGGGAGATCAGGTGTGGGTGCGTACACCACAAGCTAGCAATAAACAGTTAAAGGAATACAAAAAGTTTTTTCCTTTATATAAGGGACCATACATAATCAAGAAAGATTATGGAAACAATGCCTTTTTATTGGAAGACCGGGGAACCATAACAGGGACATATAATGCCCGCAGCCTAAAGCCTTTTATCAAACCCCCAGACCCAACTTAGGTAAGATTAGTTTTGATGATTACTCCCAGATTCTACAAAGATGATGCATGATCATTTATAGAATTGCCCATACCCCAGTAGTTAGATATATTGTGTGTTCTTCTATATAGGTGATATTTATCAAATTAGTTAACTAATTAGTGTTATATTATTCCAACCCAACGGTAGATACATATTAAAATTTTGTGTGCTCATATATATATATATGTAATAACCACATGTTTAGCAAATTAGCATAGCCAAATAGCATTAGTATAACCAGTTATAGGTAGACGTGTGTAGCTTAGACTTTAGTCATAATGGTATTAGTGTACTGTCATCACTTTAAGACCAGACAGCCAGGCAAGGTAAAAAAAATATTGCAAGTAATATTTTGTTTCATCATTTGTTTTGTTATGAAATAGTGGTATTATTGAGGGATATTCTTCACCAAGTAAAATCTTTTTTTTTTCTCATTGATTTTTTTTTTTTTGTAAGTTTGGCGAAATGAAACAGATATTACTGTCCTTCTATCTGTTTCACCTTTATGTCTCCATAGACACATCTATGCCGGTTTTGAAAACTTTAGTACAAGTGTATATGTATCCACTCAGTGTTATATGCCTTTACACAGCTGTATATATATACACAGTTGTATATATATACACAGCGATATATTCATTTATGCAGTTATATATGTGGTCACAGTTTTATATGTATTCAAACAATTATATGTTTATTGTCACACATACAAGCACCTGTAAATGATAATGATATTAATTTTTGTATGGATGTATCGCAGCAATTATATAAATAATATATTGTATAAGGATTATTTTGTATAGAAAATATGGCTAAATATTCTTTAACAAGTTTGGTTTAAGTAAATTATAAATCACATGCGAAATTCACAGATTGGTATAAATATTCTTTAACAAGTTTGGTTTAAGTAAATTATAAATCACATGCGAAATTCACAGATTGGTAATAAGATTTTTATTTAGAATAATTCGCAGGTGGGATCAGATAGTCCTTAGGTTATTGACATTGTTTTAGACCTCATTCATTACGATTGTAGTGAATTTCTTTTCCAGATCAAACCAGTAAAAAATTGGCAACAAGATAAAAAAAAGAGAGATTAGAATCAAAAAAGACGATTGCTGTAAAACTTAGAAGTTTGAATTGTGTTTTAAAACAGATAGTCACTGGCTTTTGACCTAGGGAATATAGATATCGCAGATTTTTATTTAGAATAAATTGCAGGTGGGATCAGATAGCCCTTGGGTTATTGACATTGTTTTAGATTCATTCATTACGATTGTAATGAATTTCTTTTCCCAGATCAAACCAGTAAAAATTTGGGCAAGAAGATAAAAAAAAAGATAAGAATCAAAAGAGACCTAAGGCTAAAACTTAGAAGTCTGAATTGTAGTTTTAAAATAGATGGTCGCTGGCTTTTGATCTAGGGAATATAAATATTGCAGATTTTTTTGAAATTCACTTTCTTTAGCTTTTTTTTTCTGAAAATTGTTGTGGAGACCAAAATCCAAAATGATCGAGTAGAATAATATATTTACTGGCTCGGAAGCCAGATGGATTCTCAATTCCTCTAAACATTCCTTTGAATAGACTTTCCAGCAACCTGCATGGAAAATATGAAGAAATTTAACCTATCTGAAAGGCCACTGAAGATTATGACGCTGTCAGATGCCCTATTCCAACCACTATCATTGATATACGCTTCAAGTCCACTCAAGGAGGCAGAAAGAGATGGTAATCATTTTTAAAAAGAAGCTGCGGTATGAACTTTAATCTATAAATTCTTAAAACACTTTAAAAAGAACGTTCTATCTAAATTATAAAAAACTCTTTCAATTTTCCCTCTTATAAAACGAAACTATCAGTCTGTGTAACTTTATTTATAATGTAAAAGAAAAAAAAGCTCACTTACTTAATTTTATAAACTGCTGAAATCTTTTATGAATTAAAAGATTTCATTTTTTTTTTACTCATTAAATGTCCGAAATTTATTCTCTTCAATTCTTACAAGCTAACGGTCTTGCCTAGTTTCAGTAATTTTAATATTTTGTTTAAATGCATTTTGTTATGTTAATGGGATAATATGCTCAGATTTCGAAACAATGAAACCAAGTAAGTAATTTATAAAGGAGATAATTGTAATCTTCGCTTAGACATTTTAAAAGCCTTGTTTATTTTATTAATTCATTGTTTCGAAATTATAATATTGGTAATAAACGAATGCGCTAACCACTCGTTGTTATCATAGTTATATATATATTGTAAAATCGTATTTTTTTTTAAGATTTGCTTAACCGATCTTATATTATAACCTTTGATATTTATTAGTTGGAAGGGGATATATATATATTGTCTAGAGATGATAAAGTATATTTGCTAATGTTTGTATTAAGTCCCATCGAATATACTTTCCCTCCTTAATTAAGAATATTTATATGCAGATTCAGGATCTTAACTAGATTATTTTTATGTAGTTTAAGCCCATTTTATTAGCATACTTATAATGCTAATTTTAAGAACTGTTTTCAATTAGCTTGACAGATAAAAGCTATCTGTTTTAGGCGCAATTAATTATATGCATACTTATTGCTTTTTATATATATATTGCGTGCATTGCGGGTGTGTTTTTATATAAGTACACTTATATGTGTTATGTTTTGCTGCCTCTGACAAGGGTTCACGGTAACAAACCGCCCCTTTATTTAGTTCGGGTTATGGCTATCTTCATTAGAACTGGGGGCGTGAGGACCCAGATTATTTTTCCATAAAGCCAATCCGACTTCCTGAACTTTATGTTCATATATCAATAGCAGCAAACCGTCGGTCTCAGAGCAAACCGAGCATTTGATGCTGAAACTCTTGAAGAATCACACACTCGCACTGCAAGTTTATTTCTTTAATATTTTATATAGTGCCATAGCGCATATATGTGGACCTAATGGTAACCAGTTCTTTTTCCCATATTAATTAATCATTCAGCTTTAGACTGAAGTTTGAATCTGGTTATCAGTTTGAATCTGCATACTGAGTTTATTTAGTTGCTCATTTAATTAGTATATATAACAGCCATTAAACTTGGCTGTACTCATCATCATCTCTACTAAAGTATCAACTTCTAACTTAAGCAAGTCAAGTTCACAAAATGAGCATATTAAATAATTAGGCATGACTTCTATAACTCACACACACATGTACTGTAATATGTTTAAAAGGGAACAGATGTACTTGATGACAGTCCCAAATATTGTAACATGCTTGCCTGTATTGAATACCTTGTGAAGATTACACAATCCCTGCCATTATGATATTTTGTGTTAGATCATTTGTTATTGTTTTAATAAATCTTTTTTAAATATAAACTGTTGTATATCTTTCTTGCTCAGACTCTAGATCAAACCAAACCACAGTATCTTATCCAATCCAGAGTATTTTATCCCATCCACAGTATATTATTAAATGTCACAGTTCATTACACCAATTTCTTAATGAGTTTATATGCTATATGTGTATGTCTAGTATATAAGATTAATAGAATGTCAAGTGTTATATATATCACTTATTTAGTTAGGTTAGTAATACCTTAAGTCTCGTGTTGCTCCCTGTTCTATGTCGGCACGCGGTTAAATGAGAACTGAGTGTAGCCCCAGGAATGTCACTCATAAGGTGTTAAATTTGGAGTACTGGCAGATGAGTTGGAGTTTGGCCGAATTAGAGGTCTCAACCACCTCACTACATCAGCTTTGGTATATTTTGCTTGGGCTCTGAATTTTGTTGCATGAGTGTACAAATCTGACTGTTACACATAGGACTATTAAATGTGTAGGTTAATAAGCTAAGTATATATGTATTGATGACAAAATATAAATATTATAAATTTATTTTAACACCAATACCAGAATAAATAAATTATTTAATATAATTAATTAATTGCTATACATGGTAATTAAATGCTGTGAAAATATGTAATGTAAAAAAAAAAAGAGATTTTTTTTTTTTTTTTGTAAAACTTATTAAAAATAAGAATGTCTTAAATTTATGTAATATAAAATATTAACTGAATTTACCATTCAAGCAAAGTAAATGTTAATTCTAGTTTCATCTCA